>KZ653259.1:53942-72961 GCA_001010745.2 Gerris buenoi
AGGATAAATTATTAATAAGGATAAAGAGAAAGTAGAATCCATATCGAACAAATGTCCCAGTTGACTCAACTAAGTTGACTCGTGTGAAGGGGCTAATGCCTTGTAGTGTCTTTTTAGTTGAATCAACTAGTTAGGATGAGAACGCGAGCGGCACATGTGCCTGGCCTCCAAGTTGCCTTGGTGGACGAGTTGACTCGTGTGAAGGGCTAATGTCTTGCAGTGTCTTTTTAGTTGAATCAACTAGTTAGGATGAGAACGTGAGTGGCACATGTGCCTGGCCTCCTAGTCGCCTGGGCGGACGAGTTGACTTGTGTGAAGGGGTTCGAGTGATGCCTTAACGCTTGCTACCCGGCTTCACTCCTTTTCAACCGCCAGTCAACTAGTTGAATCAACTGAGTTGCCTCGTGTGAAAGAGGCCAAAATCAAAGTTGTGATGGTAGTTCGGTCCCAAAAAGGGCAACAGCCTGCATTCACAATGGAAAAAACCAAAAAATTAATAATTAATAATAATCTAATAACAAATAAGAATGAGTGTATCTAATCAGAAGTCAAGGCAACAACTGTAATTAATAAAAGCGAGATTATTTCTATTTAAAAAATATTAAGTGGAATAATTCACTACAGATTTTCATGTAATAACAACAATAATAAAATACTAGATATAAATGCCATATTTATAATAAAAGAGAGTAATAAGAACTTGTTAACAAATTTGGATGCTGTTAGCTGAGCTTCAAAGATAATCTAATTTCTTGAATCTTAAATCTTTAACCAAAAGAAATATCAATCAAATTAATTATTTGATAACAATCAGTCTGTAGAAATTTAATATTTAGAAAAGAGCCAATTTATAGTAAAACCCCCCTTATCAGTCAATAAGCAACCATAATTATAATCAGAGACTAGTATAGTACAGATATAAAAAAATAATATATAATATATATGAGGGATTTTTTCTATAATGATGTAATTGAGTTCAGTTCTATATTATTAAACCTGCTTTCACAAGTCTATTTTAGTCTTATGAAACCAAATTACAATAATACTGTAAATTAAGGTTAGCTTTTCTTATAAAAGCGAAAAAACTAAAAACTTCTCAAAGAACATTCCAAAACCTCATGGTTTATTTAGTTTAAGATATATTTTACTTTTTTAATTTAAATCAAATTATAATTACTATTTACAAAGGGAGGCAAACAGAAAAATAGACTTCAGCACCGGGACTTGAACCAGGTACTACAGGTAATAATTGGGTACTTTATTAGAAGCTTTATTAACTTATTAGAATTACAAGCGTTATTTCTATGTCTAGTTATATTGTTGTTTGTTGACTTTCTGGACTTGTGGAAAAATCGAAAGCTTAAATTCGGGACTAGGTATCCTTAACGACAGAGGAAATTAATCTTCAGTGTATCTTAATTGGTTAGAGCACCCGTACTGGAAATGATGAGGAGGTCCGTGGTTCGAGTCCTGGCGCTGAAGTCTATTTTTCTGTGTCTGTCTGCCTTTGTGAATAGTAATTATAATTTGATTAAATTAAAATTTAAACGTTCCGTAGTATGAATACTACCAAAAACTTAAAAATTTATTTATTTTACTTAATACAAGGGTTTTACAAAAACTTCAACCCAAGGTACCTGAAATGTAGATCTGTTTTACAGCTTCTTGAATAATACCAAGTGAAAACTCGGTAAAACCTCAATTAAATTATTAACTCTTTTGACAATGTACAAATATTTTTTTGTGCGATGAAGACTGTTCACACCCATAAGAAATGGAGCATTATAAGCCCTACTCATATTCCCAGAACGTGGTAGCCTATTCTGTTAGTATGTATACTGACCAAACCCACATAAACATTCCAAAACCATTCCATTAGCACTTTCTAAAATAACACTCTGCCTTGAAAGGGTTAAGCTAAATACAAAGAGGTAATAGCTTTAAGTTATACTACCTACAATCATCATAGATAACTCAATTCAAAGATTATAATGCAAATGTGAGTCTTTTAAGTGTTTGATTTATTTATTAGGAATAATGATTGACATGGTTATTCCATGTAATGTCTTATTTACTCATAACTTGACCATGCCAATCCCTTCTTTGAAAAGTAAGCATGCTATCTTCAGCCAGAACCTTGACCAAGATAAAAATTGGAAAATAAATAATGGAGACAATTTTCCTCCACCTAATTTTCCTGATCCTCTGACATTCAACAAGGAAATAAGAGATCACCTGAAATAGACAGATAGAATCTGCAAATTATGACAGGGGTTGAAATAATTGAAACATTAGTTAGTTTTATTAGTATAGTAGTAGTAGTAGTCTAGTACTTCCTACTAGAACGGGTAGGACAAAACACTTGTTTGAACCTTGTAATTAGGCCATCACTTAGGCCCTTTTTACGCCCCGTGAGTTGCAGCCACTTCATGCATCATACATATGTACATTGTACCACCGAAGCGAGTATGATGTGATCAATAGTGAGCCATATAAATCAGAGCGTCACTCCGAGGAATCGAACCCCATCTCGTTCCACTCATGATTCAATGATGGCCGAGCAGCTCTCTTTTATTAGTATAACTAATATATTAAATATCTCATTCAGTTGTAGATATTTTTTTTTTTTTTTTCAATTTTCGATAATAAAAATTAAACAAAGCGTGAGCACATTTTACTCAATACATTTGCTCAGCCAACTTCAAAATATTAAAACCTTGCTGCTCGATTCTTTGTAATATAGAAACTTTTTATTTACAAAAATTGACATAACTTAAGAAAAATGCACAATCCATTTCCAAACTAGACAACAAGTTCTTAAAAAAATAAAATCATAATTAGAAAAAAAAGCAAAGAGGAACATACATTTATTATTGCTGTTGTTATACCTTAAAAACGAATTATTTTCTATCATTAGACATAAACCAATCACACATACTAATTTAAATAATTAATCGCTCATTCAAGAATTAAAATGATTTTGCCCCCTAAAAATCTATCATAGTTTCTTTTCTAATTAATACCCTTAAGACTCCATAATTTTTTATTAAACATTTTTTTTTTTAAACTCATGCATTTTTATACACATTTGATACATTTTTTCTTAAAAAAAAGCATTTAACAACAGATATTTACTGAAACATTTTTTGAATTCTACAAAGAACTCTAATTTTCCTTTGCAGTTATAAAATTTAAAATAATAATAAAAAAAAGTGAATAAATAATTATTAATTAATAAATAATTACAAATGAGACAGGTATGTGATAAAATGGACCAAAAAATAAAAGTTCAATAAAACGTAAGATTTTTAGATTTTAATAAGTTATAGAACTAAATAATATTTTTGGCTATTGTTTAGCTACTTAAATATGATTTAATAAAATTATTTAGATATGACTCTCTAAACTGAAAACTATTATTATACAGGTTGCTTTTGCAAAATACCAGTATGTGAAAGAACTAAAAAAAATTGTTTAAAATATTCAGTGAATATAAGAAAGGATAAAAAAATAATTCAACATTTATACAATGCAGTGTAAAATAAGTTTTGTTAAGTTAAAAGTTCGTAATTTGTCCTTTATTAGTTACAATTTGAGTGTTAACCAAAGGAAAGTATGTTTAAATTCCTTCTTAGTAAGTTTCAATTGTCTTACAAAGTTTTTTTTTTTTTTTTTTTTTTAACAAAAAGTAATATCAGGGGGTTTGGGATATGAACCCTGACCCTCTATTTTACCACCCTAGGAGTCAAGTTTCTAAAAATTCTTTCTTAGTGGTGGCTTACCAAGTACACTAAATAAAAATACTTTCCAAAATGTTTATATTACACAGCATTGAACAATTATGTATGCCTACATATTTAAATTTTGTTTTATTAGTATTTGTGCCCGTTGGTGCAGTTCTTAACTATATGTTACACTCATCTAATAAATCATAACAAATTCTCCTTCACTTTACATAATTTTATTTAAAAAAAACTCTTTTATGTTACATAATTAAAAAGTGAATTACAATTAGAAAAAAGTTGACATTTTTATCATTTATCTGACTGTGAAAAGTAGGTAGAAGCTACCACACAAAATTGTTTCTTGTTCTTTTACCTTTTATGCTTATACTTAAAAACTCCAGCATGAAGAAATTGATAGTATGTCAGTAAATAAATTCTAACAGCAGAATTGATTTAGCATATGTTCCCCAGTCCGACAAAATTAAGAGAGCAAAGATGCACTGTAACTGTGCTCTACATATATTTTGAACGAATAAATTATATATTGTGTTGGATAGAGAATACCAATAAGATCAATTGTATCCTTACATATATCTCCTTTAAGTCAATGTCCCTACATTGAATTATATTTTCACTAACACCAATTTCACAAAGAGTAGTGACCAAAAATGCAGACCCCCAAATATTATTTTATTTTTGCAATCAATAAACCTACGACTTAAAGGGAATTACCTATTATTGCTATTTTTTAGTTTATTTCATGTCTGCCACCTTAACCTTGGAAATCACAGTGCTTCAAATAATAATGATGTGCTGAACTTTGAATAAATAGTAACAATTCCATTCTACCGGCAATCTACACAAAGAAAAAAAAATCACCCACAATAATATCTAAGAAAAATAAAATAATAAGTAAATAACAATAAATTATACATAAATAAAATTAAGTACAATGATATAACATAAAATAAAGCAAAAGCAAAAAATGTGCATACATAACTTTATAACTCTACACCCATACCAAGTTACAGTATATTAATAAATTCAATATAGTGCATTTTTTTGTTTTGTTTAAGTTGGCCCTTGTAATGTAAGATGTGCAAATTATAGCTAGTGTAAAATTTCTAAGGAAATTGTTTCCCTCATTTGAAATAAGAAGATTTTTTTTTTCTTCCAAAACTAATTCAAATAATTTACAGAAATTATACAGCAAAAACCAACATGAACATACAAAAGTGTATTTCTACCTTTTATCTGTAATTGAACTACCAATATATTTATTTTTAATTCATAATATATGATACAATTTTTTAATAACTCTTTGGTAATTATCACATCTAATATCACGTCTTCTTTTTTCCACTAAACTTTGGAGGAGAAATTAAAATTGAAACAATAATACGCGTAACTTATTATATCATATTTTCCAATAAATATATACAAAGACATATAGAAGTAACAGCGAATGTTGGTAATTTCTCTTTTTAAAAGATCTCTTAGAGCAAGTTGGTAGTAAATCAAGTTGCTTTAAGCCCCTGAAAAGGAAAAAAAATACAAATAAAGCCATAGTGGTAACAATAACAAGTAAAATAGTTAGCTCAATGTTAGTTTAAATGGATTAAACTTATTTAAGTATATAAAGATTCAAAATGTTTGTGTATAACTTTAATTCAAACCAATTAATTTATAAGAAAGAAAAAAAAAAAGAAAAGAGGAACATACTTTTGTATATTTCTCCACATTAAAACAAATTAGTGAGAAATAAAAAAGGGTTACTGAAAAAAAAAAAAAAATGATTAAAAACAGAGGAAAAAAGTTTACACCATTCCTTAGTTTAAAAATCATTACTCAGAAAGTTCTTTAAAAATAAAAATTTAGGGTTCTGGGTTATTTAAAATAAAAATGTTGACATAAGAATAGGCTAGGGAACACACCACATGTTAGAAGATAACATTAGTAAAAGTACATAGATTCAGCTGAAATTGGTAGTATCATGAAAATGGTAGCATTTTGATCAAAATAAACCTATCAAAATATAACTAATAACAAAGGCATAAAAGTATTCAAACATAATTTCAATGAAACAACACTTCACCAATTAAGAGTAAATAAAGTATCAATAAATATTTTTCATCAATTTTTTATGAATAGCAGTAGAATCAGTGGCGGCAGTAAGGTATTCCCCCCCCCCCGCAAACTTTTAGTGGGGGCTCCTCTATTTCCCTTCCAGGAGCCCCCAAATCCCCGGGGCCCCCCGCGTCGCGGGCCCGTTATCGCTGCCACTGAGTAGAATATCAACTGTTGTGATTATTACACTATTGGATTAATATCAACTGTTTAGTATTTTGAATTATATTATCATTTTTACTGTAACTAATTTCATGAAAAATATTACACATTTCACTGTATGATCCTCATTGGCCTAGTACAATTAAATCATCATCTATAAGTCTTGAAGAAACAAAGTACTCCAGAAAAATTGATGAATTAACCGTGGCACCGACCTGTTCAAATGTTTTAAGAAGATAAGAGAATTACTTACCATTCTGTCCATGTCAAGCGGAAGCAAAGCTTAGTTGCTAAGTTTTGCTACCCACTGTTAGAATGGAATCCTGAATGCTACATTATTGCATGTTTGTCTACTACGAACTGCGATTTCCTGTTACAATTCCTCATTAGGAGGCAATGTGGAAGCTGGATCTTTGAATGCCATATACATGTTTTCTGTTACCATACTCTGTATTGTTGCTTGAAGCGCAGTTAATGATTGCTCAACCTGCACAAACAAACAAATGTTTTTACATATAGAAGTATTTCTCCAAAAATGTCAAACATTTTGTGGCCAACAAGTGTTATTGCTTTGTCAGCAAAAAAGATTTAATTAGTTTCAAGTAGTAGTAGGGTTCAATGATTTGCTTGCTTAGCTATTGGTTCAAGCTTAGCTTCAATATTGTTGCCACTTTTTTTATGTTTACTGGCCAGCAAGATATTATGGACTGCTTAATATGAGTAGGACATAGAGTAGAGTCCTTATATTAGGTCTAAACATTCCTCAGCTATACTAGCTCAAAAAATATGTCAGTCTAAATATAAGTCAATTTAAATATAAGTTATTTTGGAGAAGAGAAAAATCCAGTGTGGATAAAAAAAAAAAAAAANGTGGATAAAAAAAAAAAAAAAAAATCCGTGGTAGGCTGTGAAATAGTAACTTTAGAGCCTAAAAACATAGCTAAAATCCATTTTTTCATTACGTGGACTTAAAAAATCTTTTCATTACTCCTAGCTGTAAAGAAAATTTTTTTACTGTCCTAGGACTCTCTCTTTGCTTGACAGTAAATGTAACTGCCGCGGTAAAGAAAAAACTCACTTCACAGCCTAGTAACATAATATACAATTAACTACACCAACTGTTGTTATAATTACATTACCTGCTGAAGTAAATGTACAGCAGCTTTAAGTATTCGAAGCCACCTCTCTACTTCAGCTGAATGCAACTTCTCTTGCTGCAGGAGTAAAGTTTTCCACTCATCTGGTGATTTGGATGTTGGGTTATCTCTAAAAATATATATATAAAACCATATTTTCAAATTTCTAAATAGTTTGCATAATAATAAATAACAATTAATTTTTAATATTTAGGTACAAATATTCAAAATATAGCAAAATACTCAAGATAAAAGTCATTCACCTGATAATAGAGAAATCAAAAGGTGGAGGCCTATGGCTGGCTGTTTGCTGCTCAAGGCCCCATAGTTTATAGTAGAGAGCAGCGTTGATTACTAGTAGAATTAAGAGGACAAAGAATGTTAACCAAGTGAGTAAATCCTGTCTAGACTGAGACATGTGTTGAACTGGTGCTATTATTGGGCCACCAGTACCACTACCTCGAGTATACATATGTGGCAGCGGCTGTGTCAGCGGTAAACGCTGCAACACAATAATACTTATTAATTTTCATAATTCAAGCTTATACTTATTGGTTAATGATTTTTGGGGTAAAATAATAACAATATTTAGGGAGTTAAAACAAAACTATAGCATGCATAGCTTAAATTTAAGTGGTGGAAAATGAGTGACAATATTAGCATGAATGAATTTATGATAGATGGACAAAAATTGATGCATGGTTTTTCAGGATTCAGTAACTTGTAAAAAAAAAAAATAAAAATAAAAATAAAAGTCTTCTCTTATTTTAATGGATTATTATACTATATTTAATAACTATATTGATTAACAAATATTAAATATCTAAAGAAAAGGTTTCTATTACATCATTCAATATTATTATAATATTGGTTAATTTAAAAAAGATTTGCAGTCTTTGTACTACTACAATATATACTTTGCAAATTATCTGAAAAACAATTAAATCATCTGCTTCTAAAACAAACAGGCTATATTTTGTTGTAATCCGATAAATGGTTTGCAAGTAATTATTCTTGACTTACTTGACTTAATTCCATAGGTAGAAAAGATAGACCTTAGCCTTCTTCAAAATATTCTTGTAAGGCCAGACGGGGCATAGCTGTACGAAGGCTGCATTTGTTTAAATGTTAAGATTTTGCACATCCTCATCAGCACCTCCACCTACTGTTACTACACTATCTAAATATAGAAACGAGTCTACATTTTCTATATTCTCTGTTCAAAAAAAACAATCAGACCGTTCCCTGCTGCATTCAAACCATTTTCTTAGTTATTATTCTAATGGGAATGTATATCTCTGAAGTGATCAAAGCTGCTTATTGGACTAGACTAAAGATCTAATCAAATCAGATGATTATCTTATAACCAACCAATGTACAAAATATAATTTTGATGCAATCAATGGTTGAGAAGTAATAACGAACAGTCACAAAGACACCAGCTCAAATGCTAGAATGACCTTATTGTTTAATATTTTCTAGATTTTTTTTTTTTTTTTTTTTTTTTTTTTTTGCGAGAACACCGAATATGTTAGGATTTTACACAAAAACAAATGTTTTAACAACATTGGTGAACCAACTGAGCCTACTAGGTGGCTGCATTTAACAACACATTAAAATTTTAATTACTCTCTATAGATAAAAGGAACATCTACACCAAATTTCAGCTGATTTTTTATTTACTAAAGTTATCACCATACATGTGGCTGTTACTGAGAGATCTTTTGTAATCAAATAAAAGCTTAAAGTGTTTACTTTTACTCAGAAAATTATGTAGGGAAATAAAAATTGTACTAGAAACATTTTTAATCTATTCCTATAAGAACAATTTCTTTTTTTATGCAATGACAAGGATTAATACAGAAAAAATAAATTACCTGTAAAGGAAAGACAGGTGGTTCAGGTGGAGTGTCGGGAGCTGAACATGATAACCTCCGGGGTGGTCGCCTACGAATTTTTCTTTTACTAACTCCAGCAAGCATTGCTCTCCTAGTGCGCTCACATTCAGCTTCCAGTGCTTTCACCAGTGAAGAATAGTAATCTTCTAGACCACTCCAACAGTTCTTCTCTATGAAACCTACAAATAACATATCATTTAGATCAAGATCAAAAAGTTTGTCAGTTTTTGCTCGAAGTAAAATGTAATTATTTTGTCCAGTGTTTTACATTTGAAAGTTGTTTCAGAATTTCTTGGCTGCATTTAATTATTATTGAACAGTAAATCAAAATTTACAGTAAAAACAATTCCTCCCCAGTGGATATCGGCCCGAAAGCCGTAAATGACTGGCTTATTATTACTTAATTATACTTATTTAATCAGAAACCAGATTTTCTTAGAAAAGCTATTTATCTATAGACTGTAGAAATTTTTAATCAAAAGCATAAGAACATTCAAAGAAATAATTATTTTTCATGATTTCTTTATAGTGTTTAGGGGACATTTCCAAAGTTAGAGCTAAAATTAATTTTTCCATATTTCAGAGAATTTGGGGGACTCTTCCCCCAAATTATGATCTCATTTTGAACCCAGGCAGGGCTGGATTTACGCATGGGCCTTGGGGGCCCGGGCCCCTGGTGGCAAATTTTCGAAGGTGGCAAAAGGCGGCAAAAAGAAAAAATCATAAAACATATTTTTTGAATATTGGACATTACAATATGATTTATTCTTGTGAAACTAAGTATAATATTTATTTATTTACTAATTGAACGTTGAACTTTCATATTAATTTTACAGTTGTGTACTGAGCGCAAGTGTAGGTCAGTAGGCCTAAGTTTTTATTTATTAGTGTATTGATTTAAAGTCAATATTCGACTAGAGTATCAAATTAATGAAGATAAAAAGCAGCGATTTCTTTGCAACAACTGTATGCAAGTGATATTGAAGAATCATCATTTGTCCTTGAGTGCATACATTTGAAGGGACTTTTAGTTCAAAGCAGGCAAGAGGGAGATGGAGATAGCGAAATGTCACTGTCAGATCTTAATAGATTTCTAAGATCTAAAAAAATTCTGGACCTATATCCCAACATAGGCATTTGTCTAAAAGTGTTTCTATGTACACCAGCTACACACTGTGCAGCTGAAAGATCATTCTCAATGCTTTCGAGGATAAAAAAAACTATTTGAGATCTACTCAAACACAGAAGAGACTAGTTCACTTAGCTGTTTTAGCTATTGAAAATGACAACTGTAAAACTTGTTATAAATGACTTTGCTAATGCTAAAGTAAGACGTAAGAAAATTCAGTAAACAAACTTCTCAAAAAAGATCGCACATAACATTATAGGTTTGTTCCAACCGCACTTCAAACTGGTTTGGAACTGTCGACGCATGCGCATTAGGAACAGGGCGTTCCAACGAAGCCCAAACTCAAACTCTGACTGACTCTGACTGTTAGTCGGCTGTTCCAACCACGCTCTGATTGAATCACGGATTGGTTTGGTACCAGTCAGAGCAGTCAGCGATCGGAGGCAGGGACTAGTAGTTTGGGATTGAATTTCGGTGAACAGAAACGTAACCTTCCGCTTTATTGTTTTTGTTTTGATTTCGCTCGCCTATTATTTTCCTTTCTTGTGATTCAAATCTTATTTTTAAAATGATTTTGTACGAATGCGATGATTAATTTTTGTGCATATAATGACATTTTCTAGATATTTCTGAAAAAAATAAAAATTGGACCTATTTCCAAGATGTACTTTTGGTACTTATTCCATTTTCAAACAAATATCGAAAGAATCCGATTTATTTCAGAAATTTTTCTTTCTCTAACAGGACTAAGATTAATATTTGTTTTTTAAAACAAAAGAGCATTCAGGATTATATCAATAAAAATACGTGTGTGCCGTGAGTCTACTAAAACAAGTTTTTTTTATAACAGTGCTAAAACCTACCACATCAAACAGTTTGGTTCGAGTTCAGGAGCGTTCCAACAAGACGGAATCCCAAATCAATTTCTAACTGAGTAATTTTCGCGCATGCGCATTATGTCAATCACGGACAATATACTTATTTTAAAACTACTTTAATTTTTTATTTCCTACAAAAGAAGTTACTGTCAAAGTATGACTAATTTTAAAATAAAGCTTGTATATAAAATAATGCTGTGTGCTTGATTTTTTTTTGTCATTCGATACCTTCTTTATCTTAAGAAATTTGTGTTTGATTTGAATTGGAGTCACAAATTTTAATTTTTCATGACAAAAGTACAATTTGCATAAATTAATTTAAACTTAAAATTCTTTTGGGGCGGCTTTTTTTCTTGGGCCCCTGGCCACCAAATATGTAAATCCAGCTCTGAGGGTATGTTATTTCTGAATATGTATCCAGAATTTCATCAAAATTGGTTAAGTAGTTTAGGCTCCACAAGTCTGCACAGACCACAGACATTTTTTGAAAACCACCATTTTAAACTCAGGGGACAATCTTAAAAGTTGTGAATACATCAAAATCGAATTTGTAGGTGTTCCCAATGCTTTCTCTTTATATACTAAGTAGAAAGTCCAGAAATTAAAAACAAAATATTTTAAAAAGAGCTTTAGATATAAATAATAATTATTAATTATAAACGCAAATTTAATTTTTAATAGATCATTGACCATTAATATAACATTGAATATAATTTAAATTGAATTAAGCTGCAAGGTGCATGGAGTTTAGACCAAGTCAACAATAAAAATAAATTAAGTTCCACTAACTGCCAAATTAAAAGTGAGGAGGCATCCACCAAATAAGGAAGCCTCAACTCCAATCTGATGTACACAAGAATATTTTTGACCCAATTTGTAAATAAGTTTGTATTTTTGCACCATCACAATACATTCTCTCAATATTTTATGAAAAAAGTAAAAAAGAGGCTTGGATAATGAGTAAGAATTATTTAAGCAGAGCCCGCCCCTGACACTGTGGACAATTCCAGTAAATATTAAATAATGGTATTGTAAATAACACAAAAAAGAGGAAAAGATCTAAACAAAGGGTATTACAATTAATTAGTTTGTCAAAGAATTCTATCTGTATCTTACTTTTAACAATGCCCCAGACAGATTTCCTATATTTGATCTGGCAGTAGACAGCTATGGTGGAAGTGTTTGGATCGTCTCCTCTAGTTAAACAGTAATGGGTGGATATGAAGAAAGACTCTGCATACGGAACACCCGCATTAGAAGCTTCCACGTCTATAGCATACATCGCTCCTGGTTTACTACACTCAAGCATCCTCTACAACAAGCAATCAATACAAGCATGTTTCTATTAAATAAAGTAATTGTAACAAAATGTGGCACAAAAGGATAACTAAATTAAACATTAAATACTTATAATGAAAAATTAAAGATTTTTTGCACATTTCCACTTAAAACGAGGTATTTTAAATTAACAATGTCAAGTTGTTATCAAACAAACAAAATTTAAAAACCAACACTTAGAGATTAAAAATGTAAAGTGTAAATTCCAGTATAATACATATTCAAAAGTAGTCAGTAATTTTTTCTGTTTCAATGAGAGCTGGATGGATAATCTACATCATCCAGTAATCTGGATAATCTACATCATACAATTAGTTTTATTATTCTTGAAAAAATCTCTAGATGGCAATTTTAAACAAAACTACCAACTTTTTTACTTAGACCAGGAGGTAGTAGTTAGATTTTTACCTTCAGACTAATCAATCAAGGTAATCTTATCAATAATCTGTTATTGTTTTGTACTGAAACACAATATTATTACTAATAAAAAAATATTACTCCAAGTAATTTAAAGTAGTCATACCTGAGTTTCAGTAACCTGAGCCTGTTTTGGGCCCACAGCTTGAGCCAACATAACTGTAAGAGAGACAGTTCGGTCCTTCTGATTGGTTGAAGTGTTGTGAACCCAAGTGGACTGCTTTACATCTGCATAGAAAATAGACAGTGATTGACGGTAAAAATTTTCATAAATATAATAATGCATACTAATGAAACAATTTGTTTTCTGACTTCACCTCAGTAACTTCAATGTGAAACTCATATACCATTCTCACATCTTTTTCTAAAAATTATACCTATGTGATACAACAAGCATAAGTAATTCTTACAAACTACTGATACATATGTTTACTCACCAGTTGACTTTCTATTTTCATGGAGATCGGTAAAAAATTTAGAGTTGGTGAAAAGATGAGCAAAGAGCTGATCAACATGGATGGATACTTGCATGTGAAGTATAAGACGACCTTCATGATCTACTGGACACGTAACTATCTTACCTGAAAACAAATAAATTTTAACAAAATGCTCCTTTTGAAAATAGAATAAATATGATCAATATTATTTAAGTCTAATACTCCAAAATATTATTAGCTTTAATGAGACAACAAACACTTTTTGATCTCCACCTACTCCTATTCAAACTAGACAAACTTTAATATCTTCTTGTACATTTCTAGCAAAAAAATATAACTTTTCTGATCAATAAATATTAGATAAAGGAGTGAACTTGGAAATGCTAATTTTTCTTAAGTAGTTTTTTGAACCCTTTTTTTCAATTCATTAAACCAAAAACAGGTCTCTTCAGGGTTCATAACCCTGAAGACCCAAAATAAAACATGCAAATATTGTAGTGTTTTTGGTTTAACGAATTGGAAATGCTATTTTTGCAGATTCCAAAATTAAAGCAATTTTACAAGGAACTATTCAGTGTAAGTTGTCACTTCATTCAGTATTGCTATCAGAAATTTCTTCTTCTTAAATTCTCAAATGCTTCTTTTTCTGGTGTAATAAATAAATATTTAATCTTTAACCTTAAACATTTGCGTTAAACTTTGTTTTTCTCTTTAAAAATAACCAAATAACACAGGTCAGCTTTTTAGAGAGGCTTAAAACATTCTGCTTCTTCTCATATAATATTGTGATTAAATGAAATATTATTGACTTGGTAATTTAAAAAGTTACCCTGTTTCTCAGATCCAGATTCCGAAGCGGAAGACTCGTCACTAAGGTCAGATTCTCTGATATCAATGCCTGGAGAGGGCAGAGCTGGAGACAGGTTTCCCCCACTAAGGGAATCTCCAACGGATTGTGGCTGAGGTAAACCATTAAGTTGAATGGTAGTAGGAGTAATGTTTGGTGAAACATTACCACCACTAGGAGAATTGTTTCTACTGTGGTTAGGCTGCTGCTGTGGTTGGGGTGATCCATTTTGCATAGGTTGATCGGTTGATAGTGCTCCCATACTGGCACTACTTCCAATGTCACCGCCACAGCTTATCTCACCCATACTAATGCTAAGACTTTCCTATAAACATAATATCAAACCATTAACAGAGTTGAGCATTAACAAAATATCTTCTTAACACAGAACTCTAAAACACCATATTTCATTTAATATAAAAAAAGACACAATTTATAATTATAATTGTTTCGTTTTGCGTATTTTTATTTCAATTCGTATTTGGCGCCCTTGCCAAACTTTAGTTAAGTCTAAACTTAATCTTTCTTTATATTTTCTTTCCCCCCTTTTTTCTGTTGGCACACCTGCCTAAACCCCTCCTCTTCGCTGAGGACGCTGAGATTGTATAGTGTTTTGGCGTGCTCTTGCAGTATCGCATCCTATCCCTCTCGTTCTTGTAATTCTATAATTCTACAAGGTTTCTGACGCCAGCTCGTCTGTATTTTGTGATCCTGTTATTGTGTCTCTTCTCTTTTCACAACATCTACTTTTCGTGTAGTATTTTGGTGTCCATTTGTGTAGCCTCTCATTTGTATTGGGTTTTCCTGTTCTTGTTTTCACATCACATCATCTACTACTCACGTAAGTTCTTTAATTGTCCACTTATGTAAAACTACCCTAGTTATCAGTTCACTTTGTAACAATAATAATAAGTACCATAAACAATTAGATCACAAGTCAGAATAAGAAAATGCATGCAGAAAGAAATGTAAGTATAAATTAACCAAATTAAAAATATTGTCATCATTCTAATAAAACAGTAATAAGTATAAAATACACCTCTTAATAAGTAAAACAATCAACGTTTTACAAGTTAGGTAGGAATAAAATTGTAAACAAAATTCTTCTTTTGAAAGATCCATATAATATTACAAGCAGTAATAATATAATATTTTTTAAACTTTTGATTAATAACGGTTACATGTTATTTTATAAAGTGTATAATTATTATAAAGTTATAACAAACAAAAGTAAGTATAGTATAATATATAATATTTAATTTGGCTAAAGATATCAAGAGTAAAAGGTAGATAGCAATCATTACAAAACGGCTGAAGACATTTAAAAAAAATTAAGAACCAGGGTTTGATGTATACAAAGTTAAGTTTTAATTCAAACCTGAGTCTTATTTGCTAAATATTTCCATGAGTTTTTCATCACTATCCTTACACCCTTACGCTAAAATAAGATTTTTATTTAACCTTCCAACAACACCAAATGAATGACAAAAGAGGCAGTATTACAGTACACTAAGAAAATACATCCCAAATGCCATAGCTTATAAAACATGGAAAAAACAAAATTAACATAGCATTGTTTAATTCATAAATCAAGGGGCTCTCTGAAGGACCTAGATTTTGGACACAAATTTAAAATTTACATAAATTTAAAATTTGATTATTTGTAAATTTTTGGGTTCTAAAATCACCACCATAGCTTGACTAAACCATTCTAACGCTCACACTTTTAAGCAGTTAACAGCTTCTATATAAAAACTTAAATTAACAACAATTTAATTTTTATTAAAAATTTTAATCAATTAAATCATCCATATATTAAAGTGATTATTAAGTTAGTACTTCTTTATATTGTTACCCACCAATAAAGACATTTAAATATCTATTAAGATAAAGGTATATTTAGTCCAATGTACTTTGGGACAATAGAATATCCCACTTCTTTTTTTGTAAGGGGAGTAACAGTCTAAAGAAGAACATTCCGTACACCTTCTTTGATTGTTCCTCTCTATTTTTTATAAAGGGAGTAACAATCTAAAGAAGTGCCATTAGGTTTTTTAAACATTACAGTGTTGAACTTTTTGTTGACCACCTGAATTAATAATCTAATTTNCACCTGTGCTCTTTAAATTTTGCTTTATTGGTATTTTTATTCAGGTTTTAAAAAATGGGGAACAATTAAATAAATTTGACAATAATAGGTACCTCCTTTTATATACCATGATGTAATAACAATTTGAAATTTGGTTTAAAACCAATTGTTGATAGTATTATTTCCTTTTAAAACAAATTTGATGTTTTATCACATTTTTAGTTACTATAAAAAATAAAAAATAAATCATCAAAAGTGGCTAAATGGTTGTTTTTTTTGTTTTTTTTTTTTGTATTGTTTTAAATGTGTTAGAATAAAGGATAAAGATATTGAAATATTTTTGTAAATGACATAAAAAGGGCTTGTATCAATTTGTAGGGAGAGATCCATAATATTATCTCATTTTTAGATGTTCAGTTGTCCCAGATAGTCTAATAAAACAAAAAAATGCAGATGGATATGGATTATCAAATAAATATACACTTCCACATTAAGGAGGAATAATTGATAACTGAATATGAAATATATATATATATATGTTTGTGTGTTTAAATATTATATTGAACAATACTGATTTATAACATATTATAAACAACAAGGAAACAATTTTGGATACAATCTATAATAACCAGGTTATTATTCTGGCAAAAAGAGTAGCAGATAATTTGACCTTTCCTATATAGTTTATCACTTTTTTTCAGTCCCCCCACACTCCACACTAATATAATTTTTTAAAATAATAATTAATGTGTTAACTGTCTTAATTTGTGTTACTAAATAGATTGCTTTGGAAACCAATAATTAAAAAAATATATTTCACTAAAAATATTAAATTTACTTTGTAATGATAATTTACCAACACAGTTTGTGACATAAACATCACTTACATAATTCAAACAATAAAAAGAGGAGGAAATGTCTTATCTAAATTAGATACCAGAAAGTAATATACATAATATTGTAGATGAGTAGGAGTGCGTTGAATATGAAAACAAATAGTGGAACGGAAAGGAGGATAAGGAAACTAATGACATTTTGAGGTCAATAGGGCTTATTTAAAAAACTACTCTCCACAATTTAAATAAAAATGTAATCAAATATTTAATTCAATTTTTCCATCATACCACTAATTTTCAGCGCCAAAAAACATTGTAATCACTAGGATCAAGCTTTTTAAATAAAAATTAAATTATACAGTAATCCCTCGATATCCACGGGGTTTTTATTGCAGTTTTGATTAACCACAATAAGTGTCATGGATTATGCAAAGTGTCATGGAAAGAGTCCTAATTGCTTTGTGACAAACGAAGAAATCAAACAAGGAAACAAGTTCCTTTGAGCTCGGAAATCATCTGAGAAAAGATAAAACGCTTCACCATTAGTAATCCATGGTTCCATATCTAAGGAAAACTGGAGCGTACTTCCTGTAGATATCGAAGGATTACTGTAAACTATTTTTATTTTCTCCTCAGATAAACTTATAACAACATAATAGGTCTGTTCCAACCACACTTCAAAACAATTTGAAACTATCTGACGCATGCGCATCGGAACTCCTGTTGCAAATGCGCATGCGTCGGACAGTTTCAAACTAGTTTGAAATGTGGTTAGAACAAACCTATTATTATATACATAGTGTAACAAAAAATGTTATTTAATGTTCCAATATATATGTTCCATGTTGGTATAATAAGGTACTTAATACGCTGAAGCATACCTCCGAGTAAGATTCCTTAGGTAGCTTACAGTCCAAGTCTTCAATTTGACAACTACTGTTATTTCCTTCGTCTTCCTCGCTGCTTAGTCCTAAGTCATCTCCATAGCAGGATCTCACCCACTGAAGTAATTCTACAGTTCCAACTGGCTGTAATTACATATTAAAGAACATTAATATGCATGCAATTAACTAATTATTTAACTAATAACAAATAAAATAAAAAAGTTATTTATTAAACACTTTTCCTACACAGGCCAATATAAGTAAAGTAAAGACAGCCCACAATAATTGAAGCAAATCATTGGTTATCAATAAATAAAAAAAAGATAAGAATAAATAAACTGTAAATGTACAATTTTCAAGTGTTTTATATTATCTTAGTAAAATCTACCTCACGCCAACAAAAAAACAATTACTTATCACCTCCTTTTATATACCATGATGTAATAACAATTTGAAATTTGGTTTAAAACCAATTGTTGATAGTATTATTTCCTTTTAAAACAAATTTGATGTTTTATCACATTTTTAGTTACTATAAAAAATAAAAAATAAATCATCAAAAGTGGCTAAATGGTTGTTTTTTTTGTTTTTTTTTTTTGTATTGTTTTAAATGTGTTAGAATAAAGGATAAAGATATTGAAATATTTTTGTAAATGACATAAAAAGGGCTTGTATCAATTTGTAGGGAGAGATCCATAATATTATCTCATTTTTAGATGTTCAGTTGTCCCAGATAGTCTAATAAAACAAAAAAATGCAGATGGATATGGATTATCAAATAAATATACACTTCCACATTAAGGAGGAATAATTGATAACTGAATATGAATTGTATTAGAAATTTTATTTCTACTGAAAATAGGTATATACAGTATGTCCACGGATTGAGTTGCCTATACGTGTAAATGCAAAAAAAAATCAATTTTCGAAGAAAAGTCACTCTTCATAATATCTCCTGCATGTTCTTAAATGAAGAATTAGAGTATTACTTTTTGTTCAAAATGTACCCTGTACCTAGAAAGTACAATTTCCTAAAATCGTACAAGAGTAAACCGGATCAAATTTCGACTATACAAGAAAAAAGAATTCTTTATAATTTCTTTAAAATACTATTCC
>KZ653259.1:73388-89972 GCA_001010745.2 Gerris buenoi
TTTCCTGTGTGCGCGTCAAAACGATCTTTAATACTGGTAAGTTTCACGCTTTTATCTCTTTTGCTTCAAAAGTTATTGGAACCGTACAGAGTGACAGACAGACAGACAGACAGACACATGAACGAAACTATAAGGGTTTCTTTTTTTTGGTTTTACTAACAAAACCCTAAAAACAAAAAAATATTGCCACCCCAATTTTATATTAATTATTGAGGAATGCATTTCAAAATTGTATATCATTAGAGTTAACAAAGTAAGAGTAAAACTCTTTTGTGTTCAGACTCTTTTACTCTATGTTAACACTGAATAACTAGTTTAATTATAAATATAACATTGTGGAGAAAATATTGTTTTGTTACTTTTTATTAATCTCTCTAGTTGTAATTATGAAGTGGTACCACAAAATCTCAGTTAAAACAACCAATCAATTATTTTTTTTTTTATTATTATTACCAAGCAATTTACCTAAAACGTTAAAGCATTTATATAAAATATGTACATGTTAACGAGCATTAACTTGCAAATGTGTTTTGCTTTTAATTATATTAAAATAAAATAAAAAAAAATCCATCAAAATCTCAAAAACAAATTTTGCCCCATTCACAATTTGCTTATTTCTATTTACTAATATTTTTTATTTTGAGCTAAGTGACGGCTAAGGTAACGGAAGCTATATGATTGTTCTGAAGAAAGATTTTTTTTATGTCTCTGATTTCAAAAATTCAAAGACAGTAATTTGTTTCAGGCAACAGGGACTGACTATCGCTCAATTTTTTATAACCAATATATCTAAAAAAAAACTACATGTCCTATTTTAATGAAATTGGATAGAAGGTCATAATTAGCCCATAGTTAGTCCAATATAAGTTTTAACCTTCTGTCCCCATTTTTTTTCTCTGCCATATGCATACAAACATAAATTTATTTACACCCATATCTTCATGTACTTGTCTAATTTTTATGAAATTTGGATGGTTAGTCGTAAAGTAGCTCACAGATTGCTCGAGATTAATTTCAACCGTCTGCAATCTTTAAATTTTGCTTAATTGACACTTTAATTCATGTAAAAAATCAAAACAATTTTCAGAGATTTAAAAAGATGGGGAACAATTAAATAAATTTGACAATAATAGGTTGTTAAAGCATAAAATCATAAAATTAAATGAAATAGGATAAGAGGAAGCTAAGTGCCA
Organism: Gerris buenoi; assembly: GCA_001010745.2. NCBI lineage: Eukaryota > Metazoa > Arthropoda > Insecta > Hemiptera > Gerridae > Gerris > Gerris buenoi. The sequence goes on from KZ653259.1 coordinate 74,582, forward strand.
CACTAATTATTGCCAGACTAAATTTTAATATAAACTTCTTATACTATAAGAAAGTAAAAAATGTATCAGTTTTTTTTAATTCCATCATAATATTTTACTTGCAACTCAACATCTTGTATCAGTATTTTTTTTTAAAAAAAAAAATCATGACCAACCTGATCTATAAGTGCGCTCTGCCATACTCTAAATAGCATAACATATGCCTTGTCCCTTGCTCCAAACGAAGTGAAGAAATGCTTTTCTGAATTCGTATGAACAAGAAGTGCATTAGGAATAACAAGTGCTGTCTTTTCCTTCGTAAGAGCAGTCACTTCCTTCCATGGAAGCACCACCTTAAACATAACAATTTAATAATAATAATAAAAAATAGATTTATAATAATTAAAATGAAGAAAAGAGGGGAGTTACTCCAAAAAGTTAAATATTGTCCTATGCTTCACAATCTTCAATTATTTATTTTTTCAGAAATTTAATATAACACAAAAGATGTGGAATAAAGCAAAGAGGAAACTGTTAAACAAATGACTGGTTGTTTTGACTAAGATTTTGAGGTACCACTTCACGTTGTATTACTTCCTATAATCCTCTCTAGCCATAATTATAAAACTGTTGGTTAAACACAACTTTAGAATTTTTCACATTTAAATTGATGATGATGATGATGATGATTAATCAAGTTAAATTTTAATCCAATATTAAACTAACACTTTATTTAAGCAGTGGAAAAAATCATATCATAAAACTATAATTCTTTATGAATCATGCCTGCAATTAATAAATATATCTATCTCAGTACAATTAAAACATCATACGAGTACATACTAAACGACATTGACATATTTATGTAAAAATTTATAAAGAAAAAATAATGTATCAAAGTTAAATATAATCTTTCACAGAACCTCTTTTTCAGAGAGAAAGTGTAAAACATTATAAATGGGCTCTCTATGCTGAAAGGTGGTATATCAAGTAACCCTGACACCAAGTGACCCTCTCATGGGGAAACACAAAACCTGGAAGTCAATACTTACAACTAGAATAATGAACTACAGTGCAGGAATGATCAAAGCCCTCAGCAATTAATATTTACTTACTCAATAAAAAATTCATGGATTAAATTTTAACTATAAGTGAATATAGCAAAAATTAATTAATCAAACAATTAGTTAGTAAGACAATAATATTTAAACTATATTATGATTATTTTTTAAATTTTAAATGTTGTGAGTGAAAAATACCATCTACACTTAATAAGACAATAAAACTAAGAAGTTATTAGAATTGACCACCTAATCAAAGTGCTATACATATAATAAATAATTCAATAATTTATTGTTTAGACTAAGAAACAAAAAGAAAAGATCATTGTTTTTTGACGGATTTCACTAAATTGGGTTCTTACCAGGTATGAATTTTATATTACTATATCTACCTTTAATAAGTTTACTGTTTAATAGTTACTTTTTTCAGAACTTGGGCATTGCATTCAAAAACCTATATTTAGGAAATGTATAAAGTAGCAAGCAGATAATACATATGAAAAATAAAATAAAAATACTCTAATAATCTAAGTTTTCTATAAAAATAAAAAAATAAACTGAGAATTAGTGTGGCACAATGCTTCCTCTCATCCTATTATTTACTTTATTGTTATATTAACATTAAGATTATTGTTATATTGTTTATTGCCTAAAAACTATTAATAAATTTTAGCGATCTTTAACACTTCATAGCGGTGTAGCTGTTGGTATTACTAAAAAATTGTCTTTGAAAAAAATGTTTGTCTCATTGAATAGATGACGTTTGATTTTTTTTCCCCGGCCTAAAATTCCAATTTTAAATTTGAAGTTCTCGTTTAGGTGAGCGTTACATGTGAACTGATAACGTTGTCCAACGAACTCATCGTGGGCATTGGTAAAATGATAATGTCTACCAAATTTCATCAACATCGGTCATGAATTACTCAAGTTATCGTCGGGCGTTTCAAAATTCGCGGACACACAGACCGACCGACAGACAGACAGACAGACTGACATGGGACCAAAAATGTTCCCTGATGTCTGAAACAGATTTCTGTCTTGGAATTTTTAAATTCGGATACATAACGCAAAGTGTTATGTGCAGTGAACACAAAGCTTCCGTTACCTTCGGTAAGCTCGGAAGCAATATAATTGAATTTTTGACAAAGTAAGAAATCAGATGTTTTATAAATATTAATTTGAATTTATAGAAAGTTCTAGCAAGTTAAATCAAGAACAGCCTTCTTGCAAAACTCTTGCCAGTTTAAGAGAAGTTAAACCTTTATATTAATTATAAAAAATGTTCAGAATTAGAAATGAATTAAATAAATATGGCAGGGAATATTTTTGTTTTGATAAAAAGAAACTACAGTAGAAGCCCTTGAACCGGGAATTGGTAAAAACGGCTGTTCAGCTGGGGGTGACTCCTCAAGCAAAACCTTTCACCGATCTTTCTTATGTAGTTTCATAAAAGATTTGTTCAGCACTGATTTGTGAAGATATCTGTCTTTGTAGTTATTTTATTCTTAAATATAAAAGTTTTAAAATTATTTCTCTGTTATTTAGCTTTCCACAAGAAAAGGTTGAAACTTGCTATTTTGTTGTGGGTTCGATCCCAAAGTGGAAGGTTAAGAGCCCTCCACTGCAATAAAATTTTTAAAACAATCAAACTACGCTTAAATCTCAAAATAACACCCTATTAATCAGCAGAGAACAAAATACTTAAGTGATAAAATTAATATAGCTTTAAAATATAATAAAGCGACATGCTAACCCCATATCATCCATTATATAAAGAGTTGGGTAAAGCCCTTGGCAGGCCTTAATCGCTTCGAGCTATAGCGCCACGGATTATTATTATTATTTATTATTATCAATTAAATAATTGTTTATAATGCCTAAGATGATAGAGAGGAAAAAGTCTATTAAGTAATAAATTAAATTATTATAATTTATTTCCACTAAAGAGAGGCTAACACAATTTAAAATTAAATGACATGATCACAAAGTAGAGTTTAGTTTTAGGCATCATTTAAAAGTTTCAATTTATTTACTCACCAGAGTTTCCCAACGGAAGATATTGGCATAAAAGCAGAGATAATTTTGTGATACATATAGTCTTCCATGAACCAAAATATCCCTTTGAATAGCACAGGAATAATCTAAAAGAAATAATAGTTATAAAGACATTAATAGTAATTGGGCCTCGTGAGGTTTCACCTAGTGGGTTCATCAAGTAATATTTAAATATTTTTATCTATTATTGATATGAAATGTAAACTTAGATGCGCAATGAATACAAGTTCTCATAGTTCTGAAAAAATTCCTCTTTTTTACCACCCCAGGGTGGTAAAAAAGAAGAATTCTTTACCTTAACGCATGATTAGCGAGTTTGTTTACATTTAACAAAACTAATTTCATGTTTGTTTAATAAAAGTAACTGTTTATATCAAGTTTTTTTTGTGAAAATCAATGAGTGATTCAAGTGATTATGACGAATATGAGGAGAATAATACGCCTTTTGAAATAATTAATTCGGCACACAATACAACTAATGAATTAATGTCATATTTATCAAAAGAGAAATACGAACTTACATACAGGGAGTTTATTATTTTTTCTGTATTTATTATTAAAATCTAACAATCGTAGATAAAGTACGGTACGCAACTCGTGCCAAAACGGCATTTTGCATTGCTCGAGTGGCTTTACTACCCTCGCTGTCGCTTTGGTGCAAACTCCACACTCGCATGCAAAATGCTACTTTCCGCACTCGACACGTAATGTACTATTGTATTGTTGGATTAAAACATAAAAGAAAGGAAAACATTTTTCCACTTAACGTCAAACCAAAAACTAACTTTTTCAGGGAAACTTTAGTTTCATAATAGTAAATTGCAAGGTCAGGATTTGATTCTCTACAGGTTAAGATGGTTTCTACAGTTTTAAGGTGGAGATACACATGCCGTCAAATTAGGAAGTAGCTTGCATGCCAAAAGAGGGTATTTGCCAGATACTGGCATACTAAGGATTTTTTTTTCTCTTTAAGTTTTTACCTCTTTGCTTTTCAGCTATAGGCATTTAACATATACACATGCAATTAGCTAGTATGTTTTTGTACAAACTACAGGCATGTGTATCTCCACTTTATATTTGATAAAATTTTCAATAAAAATTCAATTTAGCCACAAAAACTTGTTACTACTACAAGCAATTATGTATATGAGAAATTATATTACAAGTAGTATTGGACAGTTTTTTTTAATACAGCTATGTCAAAGAGTTATGACAGGTAAACATGTATTTGGTTTAACATATGTTTCAGTTTATTATAAAAGGCAATATAGACCATAAAATTATATAAATACATTGGATATTAAAATTAGTATTTTCTGTTATAGTCAGAAAAAACTTAATTAAAAAAAAAATCTAAATTCAGAGGGTCATTTTTAATTTATAGATAAACACTAAGAATATCAAGAAAAAAAGTTAAGCAACTAATACACTTACCTACAACTAACCGCTCCTCAGCTGGTACATCTTTAAATATCCTTTTGAAGTCTTCACATCTAGATTTATAAGTAGGATAAGGATAAAGTGCACTATACCAGGGTGTTTTCTTCTTACTTCGTGATTCACTTTTATCAGAACCTTGTTTCGAACTATTGTTCCTAATAGGTTCTTGACTATTACTGCGAACTAATTCGGAACTTCCTCGATTTGGCTCCCCTGAGCTACCACTGCTTAGCTCACTCTGCAAAATTTAAAATAATAATAACAATTACATTATATCATGCATAATTTTGAAATTATTTGTATAAGGTGATATTTTTCTGCGGNATTAAAATACAAATAATGGAAAATGTAGTACATTCATTATTTAAAAGAAGTTATAATGACACATTCACTACTGAAATTTCACTTTTCTAATTGATAAAATCAAATTAAATGGTGGCTGACACAAACAGTCAAACAAATTAGTATAACATGAGGGAACAGCACAAGTTGGCCTATTTAAATAAATCTCTGACTCAACTGAAGACTACACTAACTGGAATTGGGTTGGATAAACAGTTCTGTACATTTATTGAGATTTGCTGGTGTGTCCTTGATATCATCCACTGTCTAGGTTACTAGGTCATTCTGCAAAGAAAATCTTCTTTTTGGTTCTATCACTGATTTATACAAAACAATTGAATATTGTATTTCTTTTTAAGAAACAGATATAACTTTACTTTCTCATATGCACATGCACATAGATAACATACCCCAAATATGGCTACTAGGTCATTCCTACATCTGCATTGGAAACAACCCCTTTATGTTCAGGATGTAAGGGAATATTTTACTTAACAGTAAGCCAGGAAATGATTAAATCTTCTCACTGAATTGTAAAGCTATATTAATATCAGTGGCGGCGGTAAGATACTGGGGGCCCCCTGCACATTTAAGTGGGTACCCCTCTATTTCCATCCAGGGGCCCACAGATCCCCGGGGCCCCCGTGTCATGGGGTCTGCGGGACCCTTTTTATTAATATTTATATTAGTTAAAGCTCAAAAAACATAAAATAAAGCTAATTAAGAAGAGGATACTTTGTGCTTGGAATTTACATATATCAAAATACCCCCAGTCTGGAAAGGATACTATGGATTTTAATCCACATACTGCAAATCTTTTAATATAAACCATATTGTTTTAAATTAGCAAATCTCCTATACATACGTTCTTTTAAAGAAAGTAGCTCCCACCATTAAAGTTATTAATAAAAAAAAATAAAAATCATACCCTTTTGTCATAGAAACCACAACATGGCTTTTACACAAAGACAAAAAAAACCCTTTTTAAATATTTTTATTAGATGAAGTATATTTTGAGTATTAATTAAACATTAAGGGTATAAAATAGATGTCAGCTGAGTAAATGTCTAGCTTGATATTGTATTATATACTATATACAATTAAGCATGTTAATTGTTAATTATCCATGTGCAATAAATTATAAGTTAATTTTTCCTAGCAGCAACATTTGTATCAATTTATTAGTTATGAACAGTGGCTTGACTATGGGCCCACATCCCGGGAGGGCCCCCAGTGTCAGGGGGGCCCAAATTAACGTCACATAAAATGAAATATGCTTTAAAATATCTAATTATAATTAATTTCGTAAAAGATAAATTAGTTATTTAAGATGAGTCTTTATGTTGGTTCATAATAATTAATGAGGACTAGATAGTAAAGACAATGCAATTTACAAATTAGTGTTCCACATAATAAGCAATCTTTTAACCTATTATCGTGTTAAACAAAATATGTACAAATAAAAGGTAGAGTAAAGGTAAAGGGGGTTAAAAGAGTGCGTGTTTAAAGATGTAGTGGAGCAAATGTAGTGGTAGAAGTAGACTGTAGGGCGGACCCGATGATTCCCGAGTGAGATTCGACTGAGAAGCGCAGAGTAGGGCCATGGCGGTAGGGGTATGCCGAGAGAGGGAAGAGAGTTGATTGCACACCTCCTATAGTCTCCTAACTCCCTAATACACATATAAATCTTTTCGACTTTCTTCGGCCCTACAAAGAGCAGAGGGAGGCCCTACAGCTGGAGACAGACTGTGCACACCTCCTATATCTTTCAGACTCCTTGTTACACCGGGTAACGTTTTTGGCTTAGATTTTTAGTAACGCTTTTCGAGTTATGTAGCACAGCCAAGATATGAATATCAAAAAAAAAAAAAAAAAAAAAATAAAATTATTGTACTATTGAAAGTTGGGTGAGGAACCCGCAACACAGGGAGCGTTCAGTCGCTGACTAATCTGGGTAGAGTTATCCAGATTCCAAAAGTTTATTCCAGCTCAAGCTCACACTGCAGTTCGTGTTTGTTATTGTTGATTGTTGATTGCCGGCGAGTCGCTGTTGTTTTCTTGTCCCTCNTGGGGGCCCCCAGTTCTAAGCCCAAGAGGATTATAACCTATTGTGCTGCTGCCTCTAGCACAAATCTTTTTATTTCTTTCATTAGTAAATTATTATCATTAATTAATTATTTATAGAGATAATCAAACAATTTACATGTGTTTATTATTGTCCTTGATAGTAACTCAATAATCAACACAATTACTGCCAATAGTCAGAAATATCATATATCTCATTCTTATCTCATTATGATATTTGTGTCAAGTATTTTAGTTGGTACATAAATCAGATAATACAAATATAAATAGATTTTTTTTTAAATATCTCTTTATTCAGGACAAATCAAGCCCTGAGGTTTGGGGAACCTATTTCCCCGCCTTCAGTGAAGGTGAAACACACATATTTCATAATAAATTTCATGCCCAAACTTAATATGTAAGCTTCATTTCAGAGGTCAGTAAACTAGCTGCTTCTTTGTTTATTATTATCCAGCACTTAGTGCTGTTTGTCTGTATTATAATCTTAAGCTAAATTAATTCCAATATAAAAGCATTTTAGCCTTTTTCCAGTGAAAGCATTATTTAAGTTTTCCAATAAACCTCTTGTGAGTGGCATAATTTATTTGCTTCCACAGTTTTAGCTTTTAGTTCTGCTTAAATGTTCCTATTAATGCTGATTAGGGAATCTAAGTAAGTAAAATACTACAACAAAGTACTTTCTAGTACTTTGTTCTTTAGTCAGCTTTAAACCTATTGTTTCTTTGGAAATGACTATCATCGTAGAGACTTTTTCTTTAATTTCTTTTAATATAAATATTTAGACCATCAGTTTCAAAAAATAAACTAATTTTATAATTTATAAGATATCTTCCTTATTAAAATATCTGCTAAAAAGTATTATTATATTATTTATTGCAGTTATTTAATGTTATAATATTAAGTTACTTTTTCAAACTGTCCCAAAAACAATGCACATTCAATGTTCTGTTTCATTTGTTTATTGAAAAAAGACAGTATATTAGTATATTTAAATGAGGAAAAGCTTAATATTTTAGCTGCCTCAAAAAATGCAGTAATTGATAGCTTGAAAATTAACACGTACTACAACTTGAAAAAAAAAAATTAACTTTTTAAACTCATTTTGAAGCTAACTTATACATATGAAAGAATTTAGTGTTGAAAGTCTACCCTCATAATAGATTAAAACCTTAATCATTGAAAAAAAAACTAAATTATTTATATACTTATACCCCTCCCCTTTTTTTCTTTATAAAAGTACTCCTACAATAGAAATATTGTTATCAATTGTCAACTTGAAGTGCAGTGAGTTTTACAGCTTATAGCAAAGCTTTTTCAGCTAATAATAAAAGCAAGAAGATTAGTATTGAAGAGATAAGTCAAGATTAGACAGAAGTCAATGCCACTTTGATAACAATTCTCATAATTTACACAACAAATATAACGATTCTGTCTCTTTATAGCAACCCAAAAGCCTCACAACCCAGTTCAGATTTAAAGAATTATTTTTTTAAACAAATTATTAAAGAACTACACTGATAACATGAAACGCTTCTTATCTTTCTGACTCTGACATTTTAGTATCACCTAACTTCTATATTTAAAGCAAAATATAAAAGCTTATCTAAAAAAAAAAGAATTTAAATAAATTAAAAAAATTGTTAAGACGAAGGAGGAAACTTCTCAACACTAAATAGGATTTGTTTGTTAGTTAATAACTTTTGTAGAAAAAATAAAGGAAAGGGAACAATTTATTTTGTGTGCCAAAAGTAATCATTATACTTTGTGTATTTTTTTTTTTTTTTAATTTTTTTTTTTTCTTAAAGAAGAAGAATATTCAAGTGAAGTGATATTATCATCTTACCATACAGAAAGTTTTGTCTTCATTAAACTTTCCATTTTAATTAAAATAAAAAAATTATATTCTATTTACAACCAGAAAATAATATATTGTGTTTTTTCAGCACCTATTTACTCAATTATTAGAGTAATCATTTGTAAAGGATGTTTTACTGCTTAATATATTATATATCTATTTTGACTGTGATATATTTTTTTTTGTTAATAAAATACACTTATTAAAATACATTTTTATTAATACTTTATCCTCCACTTTGAGGAATAATTTTTATTCTATAAATACTAATTAAATACATACTATATCATAAAAGTTATAGTAAGTATTCTACATGTTAAATGATTTTTTTTTTTATTTTAATTTGGATAAATGTAAAAAAATAGACCTCCAGTAGGCAATCAATTATTTATTTATTATTAAAAAAAATATAGGGTTGGTACCAAGTAAATCACTGCCACATGGCATCTTATTTACTTGGTAACCCTCCTATGGGTGAATAACCAAGTATTTTTTTTTTTTTTTCCCCATTTAGCATTATATTTCCCAAGCTTGATATCTCAGCTTCATTCAAAATTAGTCTCCCCCTATCAACACACCCAAAGGGATCATAACAAATTATTCATTTCATAACAATTTAACAAATATGAAAAGTTCGTTAACCAGCATAATCAGTCCAACCGTATCTAAATAATTTAACTTTTAAACCATTTATAATAATGAAATGAAAAACAAATGCTTTTTTAAGCATTTTTAGTCCCTATGATATTAAATTTTTAAGATTTTGGGAAGGAGGGATTCTTTTCTTACAAAATATGCACAACTAATGAAAAATTCCTTGAAAACATTTTTTTGTTTTTTGACAAAGAATAACAACTATAATTTTTTTTTTTTGTTTTTTTGTTTATTTGTTAAAAAAATAGAGGGGGGAACACAAAAAAAAGCGAAACCAAATATATATTTGTACTCAGGGCGTCCTCTGTATCATTTACTACCCAACATCATGCACTTCCATTACAAAAAAATTCAACCCCTAACGTTTTAGGGATTATTTTTTTGGAGCTACCCAACAATTTTACTGTCTTTGGGATATTACACATAACATAACTGCAAAGTTTCAAATTTTCATGTTGAGTATTAGAAAGATGTGTTAGAAAGAGACAGACAAGTGCAGGCATGTATAGGGTCCTCATTTTGCATAAGGACCCTAAAAATCCCTAAGGATGCAAAATGTCTAGTTTAAATTAAATTTAAACAAACAAGGAGTACACTATAGGTTTGTTCCAACCACACTTCAAACTGGTTTGGAACTGTCCGACCCATGCGCATCAGACCACACTTTTTGCTAATGCACACGCATCATACAGTTTGAAACTAGTTTGAGGTGAGGTTGGAACAAACCTAATATTAGCAAAAACTTTATTTGTCCAATAGAATTTAGCCCTCTACCTTCTCGAATATAAGAAGGTTAAATATGAAACAATTTATATAAGAATATATAATAGTTAAATTATAATTGTCCCACCAAAATAAAGTTAAATGCTATCATATTAAAAGAGCTATTGAGATTACAAATTTGATCCAGGAGTTTACTACCTACTCATAAATGTTTTTTTATCAAGAAAATTCAAGGTCAGTACCCCCTTAATTATATTGTCTACATTGGGCTTAAATTTCTTCAAAACTGTTTTTTTATTCAGTAATGTAATAAACACCTAAATAATAGAGATAAACTAAAAACAGAGGGTAAAACGAAGAAGTAAAAGGCTTCCAACAAAAACCTTTAAAAATATTATTTTTTGAGAAGGATCGAACTGGGTGAGCATACCACTATTTTTTACTTGGTAACTAATTTCAATTCAAAAGAAAATTTAATAATAAAAAGATTTCCTACATACCCTAAAAAAATATTAATGATAAAAGCTGTATTTTTGATGCCTTGTCAAAGGATATTATATATATTTTGAATTAGTGAAGATGCAGTAATAAATTAGATAACTACAGTAGAACCTAGATAATTCAGACCTCAAAAATCCGGACTGTCTACTAAAAAAATTTAATAACTAGAAATTCTAGAAAAAAAAATTAAAGGTGAGAGTGGGGCATCTCTTGTAAAAAAGTATGGTGTAGCAACATCTATCATCATATCAGTGATTTAAAACGAAAACAAAAGAGATAGCATTCAGCAATATGCGTCAAAGCTAGATTCTAAAGAGAGATAAAAAAAAAAAAAAACGGAAAACATTGCGAACGGCAAATGATACCTCTTTCGAAGATGCGATGTACATATGGTTTACCCAAATAAGAAGTTTAGGCAAACCTTTATCAGGTCCTCTCGTTTCCAAAAAAGTTGTTCTACAGCATATTCGAAAATTCGGTAATTTGGACAGTGTCTGGTCTGAATTATCAAGGTTCCTCTGTATTAGCAAAATTTAATTTATGTGCAAAATATGATATTTTGCTAGTACAGAGGAAAATTAAAAATTTTGCACATTAAAAATTAAAGAAATTTTAATTACCTTTGTTGAAGTAATATCTGGAGAAAGAGAAGCAGGTGGAAGATCTGGGGAGGGAGCTGGTTCAACCAATAATGGTACATCCTTAGGAGAGGAAGATGAAGATGAAGAATTATCTCTTTTGTGACTCAATCTGCTCTGTGGTCTTGGACTTGCTTCCGGACTTACATTTGGACTGGGGCTTCTGTAGCAAAAAAGGACTTTATATAAGATTACGAAATAAACCAATAATACACTTTATAAATTGGAGATTTAAAATAAATAAACAAATTTCAAATTAATTGAAATTATTACATTCATAAGAGCATTATCAAAGTGAACAATTCTGTTCAGGTAATTTAACTTCTTTAGGAGAAAAACAACAAATCCGTTGACAAAAAATTAACTGTTAAAAGGAAGCGGAGAACTTACGTATAAATTATCGGATTTTAGGTACTAAATTACTTGTTTACCCGCCCATGGGTGGGTAACCAAGTAAATAAGTAAGTAAACTCGCCCATAGGTGGGTAACATGTGGCAATGATTTACTTGGTTACCCACTCTATAAATGTTTACCACCTTAAAAATAATTCCCTTGTCTAAGTAACTATTAAGAAAAAGAGATATCTAGTCAAAAGAACTTGGGGACATAGGAACATCATACTTTCTCTACAAAGGTGATAATATTACTTAGACTTATAACTATTAGACAAGGGTATATTTACATATTTCAGTAAACAGTAGGTAAATGAGTACAGTAGAGTCTCGCTAATCTGGGTTTAACGGGAACGAACCCAGTCCAGATCATCGAAAGTCCGGATTAAACGGAATCATTTTTTAAAATGTCTGTAAAACAAGCTTTTGTAGGGTAAAACTATTAAAATCGAGGTTTATATTAGTCTACATAGTTTATAGTATAGTATTAGTATTAGTCTCCAAAACATGCTTGTACAACGTGGGTGTAACACTATCTAAGTTAAGTGCTTTTCTGTCACCTGTCCGAATACCAAATGAATTAAAATAAAATGACAATCTATTAAGCAGGTGCAGGGATTGAAGGGACTTCCTGAGAAACAGGCTGTGTTCCAATATGAAATTCGAGGAACTATATCATTTTACAAAAAGTTGAGATATTAGACATTATCGGCTTGGCGAAATGTCATGGAACTGTGTAATGCCGCCGCTTCATGTTTCTTAAAATCCTTTACCCATCTCAGTCACGTATAATTTTATTTCCTGGAATGCTCTACCTTTGTATCTTCCGCCCTGCAATTCTATGGAACCGAAATAGATTTATCGATGTTCTTACTTATTCTTAATTATTCTAAATCTGTTTATTTTTAACAAAAATACCGGGTATTCCTCGTGTCGGAATGTAGGAATATACACCTGTAAACTAACTAGAAACCNTTTTCTTACTTTTTCCTAAATTTAAGTAATTTATTAAAAATTCATAGTAAAATAATGGTAAATTTTCATTGTTTTTAAAATATAGTCAATATCTCAATTTTTGGTGGTTATTCTTGTGTATTCTACTGCCTAATCTTTAAATGCCAGGGTTTTGAGTATTTTAAAGCCTCTAAATGCACTTTTCTTAGCAATATTCAATATTTATAGCTGCCTATTGGAGTTTATATACTAGTTTATATTAAATAAATGCATTTTTAAGTGCATATATTAGGAATAAGTGCATATATTTGAGATAAGTGCATAATGGAGTGCATATATTTAGGATAAGTGCATATTTGGGTGCATATATTAGGGATAGGTCGTGCGATGTTGAGATACATCCCTAATAGCATATACATATACATCCCTAAGCATATTTTAGTGCATATATTTTTGGGATAAGTTGCATATATTATTTGCATATTTCGCAATTTTCATATGCATATATTGAGGTTTTTAAGTGCATATCGATCCGAACTCTAGTAATGACCCATATAATGGGTCTACCTAGCTCAAACCCCACATTCTGATTCCATGTGTGAGAAGCAAATGTGGAAGTGATCAAGTATTAGTTTATTTTAAATTGACAATTTTACTTTTTTTAAGTAAATTGCAGTAGAATTAGAGATTACAGATATTTAAAGGATACTTATTTGGATTGTTACTACTTATGTTTTTTATAGAATATAAATGACTGACTAAATAACTATTAAAACAAAGGAATATTTAGTCCAATATACTTTGGGACAAAGGAATATCACACTTCAGTTTACAGGAGAGTAACATTCTAAAGAGAACATTCTGTTCACCTTCTTTAGACTGTTAATCCCCTCTGTTGTTTTTATAAGGGGAGTAACAATCATAATGAGTGTCATTTAATGTATAATAGATATTAATGTTATAAAACTGTGAGGTCTATAACATTATAAAATGGATAGTTACACCTAATGAAACAAGATAGATGTCACTTTGTCTTAACTACTTAAAATAATACTATATGTGTCGGAATGTAGGAATATAGACCTGTAAACTAACTAGAAACCATTAAAAAAAAAAAAAAAATAGACAATAAAAGCAGAAACCCTTATAAGATAATCTTAACAATTCATAAATCAGAACAAGCCCTAGTTCATTTTTTTCTAGTTTTTGGCCCGTCCGGATTATACGGATGTCCGGACTAGAGGGGGATAAGCGAGACTCTACTGTATCAGGTTTTCTCAGAAAACCCTTTTCTCAGCAAAACACTGCTAATCTGAAGTGTCAGGTTATAAATCCGAAGACATAGACCACATTGAAGAAACCTAGGCTAAATTTTGATCAACACTAAAAAGTGTTGATTTGTAATTTGTATCAACAGTGTAAAACAACTTATCTCTCTGGAAATCAGCTATCACTAAAAACATTTCTACACTCATCCAGAAAGACAAGGAGTTAGTACGTCAATTTGTCGAACCCATTTTAACTGTTTCAATAGACCGATGAACAATATGTATTAAGTAGCTAGACAGTTATCTCAACATCACTTAGTAATGACTAGAGTTCGGATTTTGCATATTTTTTTTTTATTGCCCCAATCGATTTTTCTTTACGAATTATGATGTTTAGAATGCACTAGGCCACTTTAAATTCAAATTTAAAATTGCATATTTTGCATATTTCCGGCATAAGTGCATATTATTGAATATTTTCGCATAAATATTCTACTTTTTGAGAGAAATTTCCACGAAGGTCCATATTTTATATCATGTTTCTAGTCAAACATATATTATCTAGATACCAAAACCCTTTTGAGGATCAGAAGTCATTCACTGTGTATGGGTGCACGTACCCCCTTGTCTTAAGCTTCTGCCAGGACAGGGTCTTTACCCGTCACTACTGGTTGATACCATAAGAAGGCTTGTTTTCTTGCTTTTCGACTTAATCCCAAACAAAGCTACCGCTGACGATTTATATATAGAGTGCTGCCCTTATTATCGGATTAAAATAACTTCGTTAACCAAATGTGGGCACAACACGTGCATTAGAGTATTACATTAAGGTCAGAGGGCTTGGGAGATTCGGCAAATTAGGCCATCCCAAAAGCAAAGAGTGCCCTTAATTCAGAGTTTGGCATTTATTAAAGCTTATTTTAGGGACCTTCCAAATATAATTTAAAAACTGGGTCCGATTAGGGGAAGACTTAGACAAAAAATGGACGTAGTCTATTTTTGTAAAATAGACGGGCTGGACCACTGTGGAGAACGTCACCCGCATCCTGGAAGGGGCGGAGGGTAGAGACAAAATAGAAGCTGACGTCGCTGCCTTAAAATATATTTCAGTAGTGTCGTGCGATGTTGTATTGAGAGAACATTTTTACGTTTAAAAATGGTTCTTTCCGACTGCAGACGAAATTTTAAGATTGCGAATTTAGACGAAGTCTTATTATTACAGACAAAATTTCTTACTTTTTCCTAAATTTAAGTAATTTATTAAAAATTCATAGTAAAATAATGGTAAATTTTCATTGTTTTTAAAATATAGTCAATATCTCAATTTTTGGTGGTTATTCTTGTGTATTCTACTGCCTAATCTTTAAATGCCAGGGTTTTGAGTATTTTAAAGCCTCTAAATGCACTTTTCTTAGCAATATTCAATATTTATAGCTGCCTATT
>KZ653260.1:71219-83727 GCA_001010745.2 Gerris buenoi
CAAATTTCTGCGATCTGCGATCAATTGCGATCACCGCGCAATATTTTACATTTTTTGTAATTTTCGAGTTGGGTCTCATTGCAAAGGTATTAAAATGTAGATAACAAATATGTATCCCGTTTTCAAAATGGCGGCCATTTTACCCCGCAAAAAATTCAAAGAAACTCAAAATTTACCCCCCCCCCCTTGCACTACCCCATTAGAATAGGTCCAAAAATAAGGCAAACATGGGGGCCCCAAAATGTTTGTGATTTGAAAAATTGAAGTTGGGTATCATTTTAAAGGCATTTAAATTTGGTTTACAAAAATATATCTAAATATATATAATAAGCGCATATCGAAGACAGTAAAGGATAATAATATATGCACATGTTCTTTCTTAAAAGTGAACAATAGATATTTTTGTTTAAAAAAATAAATAATAATAATAATAATGAATTCTTATGACCGAAAAAAAACCCTTTTAGTAAATTGCTGGCAAGTACTTGACGGGATTTTTTTATCTTTTGAGTTCTTCCCATCATCTACATAATTCCTGAGTATGCATGATACATACATATTGCCTTAGTAAAAAACTAAAGAGCAGTTTTGCTCATGGAGGGAGGAGTCAAGTGAGATTATTAATTTAGCAGACTTGGCCATAATGTAGATAAAGCTACTTTGGGCTGACTTCTTTGACATGGAGTCTGAAATTTTACGCTTTTTTCACAGTTAGGTTTTTGTTTGGTTTTTTATTAAAATAAAGTTTTTTAATCAAATATCCTGTCAATTAGTGTGGCACATAGCTTCGACGCGCCCTATTTCATTAAACCTCTATTTTATACCTCAATCTAGCATCAATTTTAGCAACATTTAAAGAGCACAGACAGTTGAAATTAACCTCGGGTTATCTGCAGGCTACTTTCAACATACTATGCAAATTTCATAAAAATCCTATGAGTACTATATAGTGTAGGAGCCAGGGTATGAATGGGGTTAATGCCAGGGCATTGATGTACAAATGTATGATGTGTGAAGTAACTGGAACTCTCCACCACGGGGCGTACAAAAGGCCTGAGTGATGGCCTAATTGCAAGGTTCGAACAAGTGGTTCGTCCTACCCGTTCTAGTAGGAAGTATTAGATTACTACTACTACTATATAGTGTACTTTTGAAAATATAGATAAATAAATGTATGTTTGTGCGCATGTAAAAAAAAAAAAAATCAAATGAGCGCAGAAGGATGAAACTCATGTAGGATCAACAATGAGCTAATTATGACCAAACCAATCATACAAATTTCATTAAAATTGGACGAATAGTTTTTAGTTTTTAAGATATGTTTGTTCGCAAAAATTGAACGACAGATAAACATGACACAAAAAAACTGTCCTGATGTCTGAAACGAATTTCTGTCTTGAAATTTTTGAAATCAGTGTCATAATTTTTTTTCTTCTTCTTTAGACCGATGATATAACTTCCTTTTCCTTCGGTTAGCATGGAAGCAAAAGGAAATAATGCAAAGTGAACATATTATTGATAGCAGTTATTTTCCCGGTTAAAACGTGAACGTGAGGAACAATATGAAACTGGTTGTTTAGAATTATAAAGGGATGCGAGCTAAGGGCACTATGTCAGGAGCAGCAATCTTATCAATATTTCCAAGGTTTTGAACCAACAAATAATTAATGAAACCAAAGCCAGTGTAGAGACCCTTTCTTCGGATGAAACAATGATAAGATGAATCATGTAAGAGAAAGCGGCAATTTCCTCGCAAACCACATAATCATGAATAAATGCTTGGGTTGAATCAGTGGTTTTAACAAGTATACTTAGAGATACCATTCTACAACATATTAAAAATTTAATTTCTTCAGTAATGTTATTTTATTTTTATAAAACATAAAATTATAATCAATTTCGGAAAGAAGTTCCTTATGGCACGCTTATACAATCGAAAGGTTTTTGTGTAGTGAAGTGATATATTTTAAAATGAATTTTAAATGGGTAAGGAACAGTACTGTTCCCGTCCTGTACCGTACAACAGTACTACTACCATCCTATTGAACTATCAACTCGCTTCAATAATGCTATTAAATTGCTGCTAAAAACTACTTATGAAGCTTTGTCCAAACGTAACGTTTTGCATGATGCCAGATTTGTGAAATTTTAACGTACGAGTAGTTTTAACGTTGTCAGTTTTAACGTTGTAGTTTTAACGCTATTAAGTTTGTTTCTTTATCACTAGATTTATTTTATATGCGGTATGGTCAAAGGAGAAGAATAAAATTTAGTGTGGTTTAAACGCTATTAAGATTGTTTCTTTATCGCTAGATTTATTTTATATGCGGTATGTTCAAAGGATAAGAATAAAATTTAGTGTGGTTTAAACGCTATTAAGTTTGTTTCTTTATCACTAGATTTATTTTATATGCGGTATAGTCAAAGGATAAGAATAAACTTTAGTGTGGTTTAAACGCTATTAAGTTTGTTTCTTTAACACTAGATTTATTTTATATGCGGTATGGTCAAAGGAGAGGAACACATATTTAATTCTAGATTAATAAAGACAATTAAAAGAAAATACTTAGTACAAATGCAAAAAGCTCGAAAGTAAAGTCCTCTGGTTTTATAGAACTTGGCCTTGATTGCTTGATTCTTTACGTAACTATACAAAACGTTTGTCGTTCGAGGCATGTTAATTGTAAACATATCCTTTGACATCACTTTCAAAATCTATTAAATACGATGTTGGTATTTAATTATTATAAGTAATAGTTAGAAACATGAAAGCATAAAGTATATAGAAATAAACTAATTATTTTTACTTTTTTCTACGCATTGCTTTTCTAGATTGATTTTATTTGTAATACTTTTTATGAACTTTTAATTTACTGAAAATGTAATTTAAGTTCGTGAGAGATTTAAGAATAAATTGCATCTGGAATGTTTTAGATTCTAGAGTAATAAAAGGATGTATTTAATAGAAAGAAATGTCGCAGCCACTCAACTAGAAGTGGAATAAGATGTCCCACATTGAAAGTGGGGGAAAAAAATCTCTATACATTAAATAGCATCCAGTATGTGAAAAGTCGTACAAAAAAGTAAAGAGAGCTATTCAACATGAAATGTATGTTAAAGGTCGTAAAAAAGTAAAAAAAACAACATATAGGTGAGGTTATAAAACAATATGTTATATGGAACAACATTTTTGTAACAGCCAATAATCACAGCAATATAACAACAAAAACAAAAACAGGAGCTTTAAATTCTTAATATAAAACACTACAATCTAGAGAACTATAATAAAATCTCATCGTTTATGTGTTTTTAAAACAAAATGTAAACCATATTGAACAATATAATAAATGTCCAACGACTTCCTTAAAAAAAAAANCTCCAATGCAAAATTAATTCTCTGAAATCCAAAATCCGAGAAGAACCGTACACTTAACTGCTCACTAGAATATGCTATAAATCATAGCTGTCTAATGGGACTAACCCGATGATTTTGTGACGGTTATTATGTGACGGTGATTTTGATCTTTTTTTCGGATTCACTCCCGGGCTCTAGAACGTGCCATAAGGAACTTCGTTCCAATGATATTCATTTAGAAGTTTTGTTTGTTATAAATACGTGTTTTGCATTTTTGTTGTTGATTGATTTTTGTTTTAGAATCAGTTTGCTATTCACTAATTGTTATCATACTAAAGCTTATTTATTTTTATTTGATTTTATTTTTTTTAATTGGTAAACAATTAATTTTAGTTAATATGTCATTATCTTTATAATATAACATAGTTAATAATTAAAGATAGTATTTTACCAGTTTCATTTTTCTGCCGCCCGTAGATAAAATATTGCAAGCAACAAGGCAGCATTGAAAATATTTCTGACTCGTATATTCATTGCCTACCTCGGCTTCGCCTCGTCAGTTAATTAGGTAAATTACCTTATTAATTAATTTTAATTACCTTAAGTTAACTTTCGTAGCCTGTCCTCGCCTCCAGCTAAGAGGCTAACTTAATCACTCGACTGTAAAATTCCATTAAGCTGCCTAGTTATGTAAATAACTAGTCTCCTTTTTAGAGCATGGTTTATAAAAGCTTTTTTTTTAACAATATTNTGATTTAAAACCTCTTAATTCAACACTACCTCACAAATAGCTTTAAACGCGGCCGGAGAGAGGCTGGGTTCAATTCGCGCCGAAGAGAAGTTTTAACAAAAATTTAAATGTACCCAGGAAAACTCGAAATCTAATAAATGGAAATCACTGGGCTAAGTATAATTATGAACTCCAAAATAAGAAAGATGGTTTCAAGAAAGTTTGTCTGAGTTTTCTCGGACCGATTTTTTTTTTTTCAAAATGCTTGGATTGACATGTTCATGAGGATTACAGGATGATGGATGGACTACTTCAGAATCATATCAGTATCTGTATTAGAATTAAAGGACGTGTCTAGACTTTCATGAAGCCCAGGTGTGTTGGTTTTCGGATCTTGTTCGAAATGGAAGCACGCGCTTTAAGCCTTTCTTCCTTCCACCATATTTCTTTAATATCGAAAACTTCTCAACTATTAATGATCCGTACATTTTACATAGAAAAAAAATACCGGAAGTGCTATTATACACCAAAACTGTTGGATTTCTTAAATTTCACAACGTTGAAAATTTGTTATTTTAAAATAAATAACTGCAACAAAAGATAAAAAATAAAAAAATACGTGTGGTGTCGCGGGACACCCGGTAGGAACGAAGTTCCTTACATTTTTCATTAAATATAANATGATTTGTTATTGCTAAGCTAAACCACATTTATTCCAATAAAAAATTATATTTTTTTTTATTTGTTAGTCTTCAAATAGACATAGTAACTTATCTTAATAGATATCTAAATCAATTTGCTTAATTGTACTTTTTTTCTGAAAATAATAGATTGTTCGCTGCCGTGGCCATAACGGCTTGCCTTGTACAAAGGAGGGGATCAACTTAATCAATAGTAATATGGAAATTCTATAGATTTTGAATAAGGTGTCTCTCTCTCTCTGGCCAGAATATTATGTGTTCGAGGTCTTCTTATCTATTTTACATGTTGGGCATAAGTTTGGCTCAGCTTTATTTTCAAGTATAAACTACAAATTCCATGGTTAGATGTTAATCTATTAATGGAAACTATGAACTATCTGTTAATCTCTTATTTGACTGTCTCATAAAATGCACAAAACTGTTTTGCTTTGCTAACTAGTCCGGCTTTGTATCCACGTGCTTTTTATATCCACGTCACCCTTTAGCCCAACTAACATCTCTATTTTTTTACGTGGTTTTCTAGATGCTGTTTAAAAAATAATAAATAAATAAACAAAATATACGACAAACCAAAATACCACCCTTCCACAATCGTACTCTTAACTTTATATCTACCAAGCCTGACTATAGTAAATATTTGCAGTACACTGACGATGACTATTTAGTCGAAATCGGTCTGCATACTGATTAATTAAATTATTAAGGCCTAGATAGGCCTGCCAGTGGAATTATACAACTATTTTCTATTAATTAACAATCCGATTATGAAATTTTGATGGATTTACGTCTTTTGAGATCCCATGAGTCCAAAAAAGTGTTTTTTTTTTATAATTATTCCTAAGCAAATAGCTTTAAACGCGGCCGGAGAGAGGCTGGGTTCAATTCGCGCCGAAGAGAAGTTTTAACAAAAATTTAAATGTACCCAGGAAAACTCGAAATCTAATAAATGGAAATCACTGGGCTAAGTATAATTATGAACTCCAAAATAAGAAAGATGGTTTCAAGAAAGTTTGTCTGAGTTTTCTCGGACCGATTTTTTTTTCAAAATGCTTGGATTGACATGTTCATGAGGATTACAGGATGATGGATGGACTACTTCAGAATCATATCAGTATCAGTATTAGTATTAAAGGACGTGTCTAGACTTTCATGAAGCCCAGGTGTGTTGGTTTTCGGATCTTGTTCGAAATGGAAGCACGCGCTTTAAGCCTTTCTTCCTTCCACCATATTTCTTTAATATCGAAAACTTCTCAACTATTAATGATCCGTACATTTTACATAGAAAAAAAATACCGTGCTCTTATACACCAAAACTGTTGGATTTCTTAAATTTCACAACGTTGAAAATTTGTTATTTTAAAATAAATAACTGCAACAAAAGATAAAAAATAAAAAATAAAAAAATACGTGTGGTGTCGCGGGACACCCGGTAGGAACGAAGTTCCTTACATTTTTCATTAAATATATTTATAAAATCACACTGCTAACGTATACGTTGCTAACTACTTGACCATGGCGGAGTTGGAAAAGAGACAAAATTAAAAGTAACGAACTGTTTGTACCTAGCCGTTGTTTTACTTTATTTTAAACGTCCCCGTTTAAGAGTTTTTAGATCCACTCTAACAAATTTAGCGATCTTTATCACTTCATAACAGTGCCGGTGTTCACTTTTCTGCCGTAAAAAAAATATTTAAAAAGTTGTTTGTCTCATTAAATAGAGGAAGTTACCATTTTTCTTGGATTAAGTACGCAGTATTATGATAATATACCTAATAATAATAATAAGCGTCAGCACAGATCAATTTTACTTGTGATAAGACCGTGATTATATTTTCTATATTTACAAAACAAAGTGACATTTTGACATGTAAAAAAATAAACAAAACAAGTCAAGTAATGACCTAATTAGCTGTCTAATGGGACTAACCCGATGATTTTGTGACGGTGATTTTGATCTTTTTTTCGGATTCACTCCCGGGCTCTAGAACGTGCCATAAGGAACTTCGTTCCAATGATATTCATTTAGAAGTTTTGTTTGTTATAAATACGTGTTTTGTATTTTTGTTGTTGATTGATTTTTGTTTTAGAATCAGTTTGCTATTCACTAATTGTTATCATACTAAAGCTTATTTATTTTTATTTGATTTTATTTTTTTTAATTGGTAAACAATTAATTTTAGTTAATATGTCATTATCTTTATAATATAACATAGTTAATAATTAAAGATAGTATTTTACCAGTTTCATTTTTCTGCCGCCCGTAGATAAAATATTGCAAGCAACAAGGCAGCATTGAAAATATTTCTGACTCGTATATTCATTGCCTACCTCGGCTTCGCCTCGTCAGTTAATTAGGTAAATTACCTTATTAATTAATTTTAATTACCTTAAGTTAACTTTCGTAGCCTGTCCTCGCCTCCAGCTAAGAGGCTAACTTAATCACTCGACTGTAAAATTCCATTAAGCTGCCTAGTTATGTAAATAACTAGTCTCCTTTTTAGAGCATGGTTTATAAAAGCTTTTTTTTTAACAATATTATTTTCTACTATTTAGCCTTTGTCACATTAACTATTGTAATCTATTCGAACCTTACTTAGAGGTCTTTGTTGTTGAATTCGTGTAATTATTTTTAATTTTTTCGGATTTTGCCATGTTATTTCTCTCTGATGTATGTTTCCCGTAGTTAATAATAATTATAATTTGATTTAAATTAAAATTTATTTTTCCATAGTATGAATACTACCAAAAACGTAAAAAATGAATTTCTAATTGATTGTACTAGGTACATGGTACATGTTCTAATTGGGTACTTTATAATTATAAGCGTTATTTCTCGGTCTAGTTCTATGTCATTAATGTTGACTTCTCAGACTTGTGGAAAAATTGAAAGCTTAAATTCGGGACCAAGGTATCAATAACGACATAGGAAATTATTCTCGAGTACAGCTTAGTTGGTAGAGCGCTAGACTGGAAATTTAGAGGCCTGTGGTTCAAATCCCGGCGTTGGAGTCTATTTTTATCTGTATTTTTCCCGTAGTTAATAATAATTATAATTTGATTTAAATTAAAATGTAATCTTTCCGTAGTATGAATACTACCAAAAACGTAAAAATGAAATTGCAATTTCTCTATATTAACCCAGAAATGTATTTATTATCGGCTAATACAAGCCATAAAACTAGCAACTGATTATGTATATAAATTACAAATTATATTATGATATAGTATATACTATATTAAATATATTATGTATATGATAACATCGTATACGGACGTATAATATAATTATAATAAAAGTTGTAAGAGGAAAATCGGTTCTGTAGAACCAGAGATAAAACGTAGCATAGATACGCAAACGCAAAGGTGCGTCGGCGGCAGGCGATGACCGAGGCGTAAGGCGCGAGCGACAGTGGATGTCCCAAGGCGAATTTAATAAGGTTCCAATTAAGCTTGAGAGATTAGGTAGATTCTACTCTACAGCAAAAGCTAGCCTTATAAAATTAATTGAATTAAACGGAAATAATCTCACTTGACTGTCATTGGTTGTATTTTTTTTTTTTTTTTAACAATTACCGCACAATTGCTAACATTTTACCGTAAACATTTCTCAGAAATTTAGTACTTTTAACAAATAACACTAAAAATTTAGTAAAACTAATGGCTGATTATTGTATTGTCTTTGAAAATACATAAACTGTGCAAGTTTTAGCTTCCTATGTAGTTCGGCAAGTGGTTTAATTTAAATTAAACAAAATTTGTACCGGACAAACATGAAAAGTTAATTAAAAGCATGTAAAAAGAGGTAATTTCTAGAGAAAATCCCGTGATTTAAAACCTCTTAATTCAACACTACCTCACTCGTTTTATCCTGTTAAATAGTATATATTATGTTAAGCTGATAAATTCTAAGAGTACTTCAATGCGAGGTATTGAATAACACGCTCTGCAATACTTTTCGTGTACAATGGCCAATGTTGCGCAAATTATTTGATCGTTTATAGGGTATTTACTATAAAAGGACTTGTGAGGCAGATTGTGAACGGTAAAACATTTCTCAGAAAGCACAACGGCTCAATCCCTCTTAAGAGTTCGTGAAATTGGATGATAAATGATCGATATAATCACTGGTGGTTTCTTCTGTACTCCAATGCAAAATTAATTCTCTGAAATCCAAAATCCGAGAAGAACCGTACACTTAACTGCTCACTAGAATATGCTATAAATCATAGTAGACCACTAATTCTAAATGATGGTGTTTATATCAAGTACCTCAAATCCCCACTTGTTACATATTTTTGGATGAAATTAAACATTATTTTACAGTTAATTAATACACGGAATAAACTATTCATATTAAGTATTACCTTTAATATGACTATTAATAAACGGTCGGATTATGAATAAGTTGATTATGAATATTAAATAATAATAACAAGCTTTTGTTCGTATTCTTCTCAGCAAACCCTTTCATTTGATACCCATATTATGGGCGTGCTTAGAAAATAAATAGTCCACCATCTTGGGCTGCCCGCCATATTGGATTTAGAATAACGTCACTTAGCTAACCATGCATTTTCATCCAATCTTAACGTGTATTCAAAATTTCAATTCAATCGGTTGAGAATAACTGCTTTAAAAGTCAGTTGCAAACTTTTACCCGAACATTCACACATACATACAAACATTGCAAGTTAAATAAAAGCTTGTAAAAAAGAGAACCATTTTCTTTGTTTCGTTTTTTCCAGGAGACTTCATAAATAAAGTTCAAAGCAGTGAGACCACACGACATGCGGGACCAAGGTGCAAACCCGGTTTAGTAGACCTTCTTATAGTACTCTTCACACCAAGCATACTAACAGATCCACAGGAAGTGAGTGCTTTGCTTAGGGGAAGCAACCTTAATTCTTCGGTAAGCAGAATGGCAAAGCCACTACAGAAAAGTTAATGTAGAACAACTGCTAATAAGGTGAGAAGAGGGCTCGTGTTCTTCTTCACACAGCAAGGAGGTATAGATGTCCATTTACTCTACAGTTTCCAGTAAGAATGCCAGTAAAAATACCATTAAGAATGCCAGTAAGAATGCATGAAGATTGTTTTTTGGATGAAAGCAGTGATCTGGTAACATGCTGAGATGATTCCTGGATCATCATTTTAAAATTCGCTGAAGATAGAGGACCTCAAGCGAGGTTCCATATTTTATGAAGATCTAAAATCATGAAAGTCCTTATGGAATGTTTCACTCCACAAAGTGGCATGTCAATAGTAGGTTCTGGTGTAATTGGGGCTGAACTGAAACCTGATTTGGCTAACTTGTCAGCAATCTCATTACCCTCCATACCACAACTGTCCTGGATCTCATTATTAGTACCTTGTTAACTTGCCCAAAAGTGTTTAGATATCTTTTCCAACCCCAACCAGCCAAGTACACCTAACCCTTGTGTACCAGTAATGTAAACCACCTTGGTGCAAACAGCGATTAAATCGCAGCCTGGCTGTCAGAGTAGATACTAATTTTAATGTTGGGGATAATCTTACTCACGATAATTTTAAGGCAGGCCAAAAGTACATGTAGTGTCTCTGCCTGAAATACAGTTTCATATTTGCCTAATCTCACACTTAGCTCAAATTGGGGTTCTGCACAGAGAATACAGCCCTGATGATTCTTCAATTTGGGACACATGGGTGACCACATATATATGTCAAGGGTTCCTTTTGAGAGTCACATCCAGGTTTCCAGTCTTGTCTGGTCGGTAGAAGATACTACAAATGTCAAAATCCCACTATGGTATACTATGTAACATAACTATTTCTAGGAAAATTTATGTGATAGAATTCCATATTGTACTATGACCTCTGGAGTACTAGTGTATATTATATCCTATCCGTAAACGAGCAAAGTAAAGGTTATATGAAGATTGCATAGCTTCTAACTTCAGGTATTTCTAATGATTGTATGCATAGCATAGCCTCTTGTGCCAGTGTTGGTTTAGTTTTCATTCCTTGGTATACCAACAAAAGACGTCCTTTGAAGGTGCTGAAGTGATCTCTTTGAAGTTTCTAGAGATATCCTTGGCCACCAGACAGAACATAAAAGCATAGCAGAGAATTAATCCCATCATGGCAGTATAGATCCACTGCAGTACTTTAGGTCAGGTTGTACCCATGTTGAATTTCAATTCGGATAATAAATTCGGATACAAATTTTTTTTTTCAAATTTCGGATACGAAATTTCCGTAATCCGCATAAGTCCCGTACTAAAGTATAATTTACTTATTGATTTTAGATTTAATTATATTGTATAATTATTAACTTTGCTTTCACTTTTAGAACACCAACATAAAAGTACTTAATTGAATCTCGGCCGATTCTCCCTCGCATTAAATAGTTATAATGAGGAACATATATAAAAAAATAAAGCATAAATTAAGTCAAAGTTATTGAGCGCAGACGGTTGAAATTAGTCTGGTGCTATCTGCGGTCAACAGTCTACAAACCATCCAAATTTTATAAAAAATTAGATATGCACTTTTGAAGATATAGGTGTAAATAAATGTATGCTCGTGAGGATGTTAAAGAGAAACTAATAGGCGCAGAAGGTTGAAACTTATATGGGACCAACAATGGGCTAATTATGACCTACCATTCAACTTGCAATAAAATCAGACGAGTAGTTTTTAATATCTTGGTTCGCAAAAATTGAACGACAGACAGAAACAAAACCAAAAATGTTCCATGATATCTGAAACGGATTTCTGTCTTGGATTTTTTGGAGTCATAAAATATTTTCGTTCTTCAGAATGATCATATAGCTTCCGTTACCTTTAGTAAACTTGGAAGCAAAACAACTTTTTCTTTCAGAAGAACATTTTCTAGTGCCATTCCTTTGGAAGAATGATAAAACAATTGATACTAATCAGCTACAAATTGCGATAAATGTTGACGAAAAAAAAGCAAAATTATAAAAGCGCTTAATTTTGGTGAAACTTAAGAAAACTAAGTTACTTTCTGCGGTTTAATTTTCGGACTCCTTGTCAAGCAGTAAATTTGTTATCACTATGTTGCATCACTTTTTCCTTTAGAGGAAAATTTGAAGCGAGAAATTCTCTCCGTATAAGAAAAGGCCACGTTAATTTCTTAAAACTTACGGATCAGGTTTACCTCGAAGCCCATCCGGTTAAAAACAAAATTCCCTAAAATTGAAAACCCCCCCAAAAAAACAGTTCTTCAAATTGTTCGTATTTATTCTCAATTCCGTATAATTAAGGTTTGGAGAGGGGAGGTTAAAAATGGAAATGAACCAACTCATATTCGGAAATTCTAATTAGAAATGAAAATATAGTCGCTGGTTGGGAAAGTTTTTGAGGCAATCACCGCTACCTTCAGAAATATTTATTAATTTATCGTCTTAAACAAAGTTAACATGGCAGTTCAAGCTCTAAACAAATTAAACCACCGGTGAAAATGTATTTAAATTAATTCAAAAGAGGTTTTTTTTTAACCTTTTACTCACTTATTAATGGAAGTTGATAAAAAATAAATATTCATAAATAATTAATCTTTTTTAGGGTTTCGAGGTCGTCCTAGAAACCCTTATGCTTTTGGTAGTGTGTCCGTCCGTCCGTCGCAACTTGGATTATATCTCCCAACCTACTGACGCTATTGACTTGAAATTTGGTATATAAGTTAAACTTTTTTGCCCAAAAACAGAAAACCTATTGCGA
>KZ653261.1:33848-66580 GCA_001010745.2 Gerris buenoi
TGTTTTCTCTATTTTAAACGTTTAGGTCCGCTTTAATAGTTTTAGCGATCTTTATTAACTCATAGCGGTGTCGTTGTTGGATTTACTAAAAAATGTTATTTGAAAAAAATGTTCGTCTCATCGAATAGGTGATGATAGAATTTTTTCCCGTGCTGAAACTCCAATTTTAAATTTCAAGCTCACGTTTACGCGAGCATTGCGCGCGAAGTCTTGGACGGATCACGCTGTCCAACGAACCAAGCTAAGTTCGTTGGAACTTAGCTGGGAGTATTAGTAAGAGGAACATTTATACCAAATTTCAACTAAATCGGTCAACTTTTACTCAAGTTATCGTCTGACACGTAAACGTTACACACAGACAGACAGACAAAATGCATATTTCGTTGAATGTAAGAAGCTCGCTTACGCTTGCTTTAATAAAGATTTAGATTTAAAAAAATTATTTAACTAGACTCATTTACAATAAGTAATATTCATGGCATTAATTAGTCTATTCGTTATTAATTTAAAGTTATTAATTAATAATTAATTAAAATAAAGTTAAAGAAAATTAAATAAAAAAAAAAAATAAATTAAACATATAACACATTAATTAAAGGTTTATGATTAAATTATAATTACTATTTACAAAAGGAGACAGAGAGAGAAAAATAGACTTCAGCGCCGGGACTCGAACCACGGACCTCCCCATCATTTCCAGTGAGGGAGTGTAGCTTAATTGGTTAGATTTCAATTAAAATGTAAACTTTCCGTAGTATGAATACTACCAAAAACTTGTAAAAATTAAGGAATGTTTAGTCGGAGAGTTCTTCTTCAATGGTCTCAAAATGTGTTAAGCTGTAGCTGTATGAAGGTGGCTATATGACCCTCTGGGATGGACTAGGAGTTTCCCTTTCTGACATGGTCTCCGCTGTAGAATTTAATAGAGACGGAAAAAAGGGAGCTTTACGTTGATGCCTGAATTGATTTGTATGGGACGGAGTGATCCAGAGGGCTGACAATAGTTTTGAACGTATAATTGTGGGTTGGAAAAATGTATTGTTCGGTGAGGTGCAGGGGAAGTGTCAAAAAAAGGTGATGGTGTCGGTAAAACTGGCGCAGTAGGTGAAACTGATGCTGTTGGCGTAAGTTGGTCTAACTTACCCAGGAATAATACATCTGAAAATAATTTCTGCGCAATGGCCTGCTGCTTCGGTTTTAGAACCCTTAATTGATGGGCAAGACCAAATTTTCCTCTGTATCTTCCTTGTCCTGCAAAAAAGTAGCACCATAGTACATGAAGATAGCGTAGTATTAACAATAAAAGTAATGTTGAGTCGCGAGATCTGTCTGAGCTACAACTTCATGGCTTATGTGATTCTTCGGAATCTGCATACGGAAGTCTAAATGGTGATTCACCAACCTCAGTACAACTATTATGTGCTAAATCTAAGGTGGCACAACTAAAAAAACTAACAATACCAAGATTGGAGTTATCTGGAGCAGTGTTACTCTCACGTCTTGTAGACAAGGTACTTAAAGATTCCAAAATTACGTTTTCACAAGTTCATTTCTGGACTGATTCGTCGATAGTACTTGCATGGATCAGTTCCACAACTAGATCCTGGAAAACATTTGTTGCCAATAGAGTGGCAGAAATACAAACCTTGACGAGTAATTTCACTTGGCACCATGTAGACACGGCATTTAACCCTGCTGCGGACATAGTAAAACGAGGATGTTCCGCTAAAGACATTTTAAATTGCGAGCTGGGGTGTCTGGTCCTCCATGGTTAGCTCAAATTAACTTACCTGATGATTCAACGTCGTTTATTGACGAAAAATCTGTTTCTAAAATATGTCATTCTTTCATTGACGAATTGACGTCTCGATATTCTTTATTAACTCGACTATGCCGAGTATTTCCTTGTATTCTAAGATTTATTTAATAACTAACTTAACTTCTCAAGAAACACCACTTAAGGTGGTTCAATTACAATATTTTTCTGGGATATTTTGCTATTGACACCTTTTATATTGATTATTGACGTTTATGGTTGATAGACCACTTGAGGTGTAAATAAATAACATTGTCATTTTTACCGAGACGTTTCGACCCTTCTTACTAAGGTCATCTTCAGTCATAGCTTTTATTTCTTTAATAACAATATTCGACAATTAATGAAAAATAAGGTCTTACTTACAAGTAACATTAAGTATAGAATTATATAAAACATAAGTTAAAAACTAATAACAACACAATTTAAAATTAAGCAGTTACACTTACAATAAGCTGTTTGGTAATGAAATTCTATAGCAATTATTCTTCTCCATAAGAGAAAGTCAAGTGAATAAGTTGCCAAGTTATTAAAATAAAAATATTAAGCTACTGCTACTGCACAATAACATTCATTACACTTAATTAAATTTTAAAATTAAAACAATGACAATGTAACAAGTAACAATGAACATTGACTAGAAAACGTCTCGGTAAAAATGACATAATGTTATTTATTTACACCTAAAGTGGTCCATCAACCATAAACGTCAATAATATTTTTCTGTTGAAGTGAAATCTCTGAAACTAATTCTACTGTGCCTAATTCATAATAAGAATCTATTTATTAGCATAAAATATAACATTTTTTTTACAAAGGAGTGAAATAGTTCTCATTTGTTTTATACGACATATATTCTGTGTGTCGACATGATTTTTAGTAGTAAAAGATAAAGACAATTTAAGTAATACACATTACACATGACTGGGTGAGGTTGGAGCTGCAAGTTTGTCTGGGGATAAGTCGGAGTTTATTATCAGAGGAGGTTTCTTAAGGTCCTCTAAAATATTAGTAAAATCCTGTCCGATAGGGCTATTCATTTTTTCTAGACCGGAAGAACCCTCATATGTAAGTTCGAAACTGTCAGACAAATGAAAATCGTGCCCTTGAATTTTAAGAGTAAGGTGATTTAAAGAGGTTTTTATTCGTGGATCTATGTTAAAGATTTTCTTCCTCAGAAAACGAAGTTTACCCTGCTTTATTCTTACATCTTTCAAAGCGTCTCTTTGTATAGAGAAGTTGGTACCTTTTAATTTAGCCACGTTCCTAAAAATCAGATCAATATCCCTGTCCAGCGGCATGTGGGCTATTAGTGCTCTATTTTTCCTAGATACCGGCCCCAGAGGGTGAACTCTGTTAAAGTATAGCTCGTCATTTATTCCTAAGTGAGTGGGGCAAAACTGCTGTAGGATTTCCCTTACAGAATACTTAATACCCTTAAAAATAAGGTTGTTTCTTCGCATCCTACTTTCTAAATCTTGTAGTTTTTTACGCATAAAAGCCTCCGATATTTTTAACTCTGAAATATCTGCTTTAATCTCCACTGTATCTTCTATAACACCGTCTAATTTTCTGTCAATACCCTGGATATCTTCTTTGGTGGCCAAGCTAGTTCTCAATTTCTCCACGAGATGATCAACAGTCATGTCGCAGATTTTGAGGGCCATTTTTTTTTAGGAATATTCTGCTCAGGAGAGCGATTTTCTGCCGGACGTTTTGTTGAAGACTCGGGAAATCTGTTACCTTTAAATAAACGCTCACTACGCCCAGACATACGAGATAGAAATAGGCTGATGTCAAAGAAGTCAGTACAGTGGTGTACAGTAGGTATACGTATAAAATATGTAGAAGCACGGGTTAACTAGCGCAGCATACGGGGATACTGCAGTACCGGCGACTGGGAGACCGTGCAACTATGAAACCATGTGACTCAACGTGCTGGTCTCCTAGTCCAGTCTCTCAGTTTCCAACAAACCCTTCCCTTTTAATTGTGTTTCCACGGCTTATTTGTAGGTGAAAACTGACTTTACTTTCTAATCGTGGTTTAATTGCGCAACTCGTGGCAGTGTGAAGATAAAAGGGGACTTGAGTCGCGCAGTCTCCCGGTCTCCTGGTTGCGAGGCAGCTCGATACGCGATTTGGGTTTCACCGTGTGAATAGGGCCTTAGAGTTTTCCCGTCCTAAACCGCCTGTAACCGACAGATCCATCTTTAAATCTAATTACGGTTCTGCTTCTTCAGTTCAAATTACACAGTGAATGCTGAAGTTAAGCCATCAGGGGGAGGCGGCTCTCATTAGAATCCTATGCCTGTGTTGCATCCTCAAACAGGTTTCCACGACCAATCTACCCAGCCTACCAAAATGTATCCGTGTTACGCCTTCATATAGTTGCATCGTTTATACCTACTTATAGCTTTCTTTGCTTTGACACCGTCTAAACGCCAAGAGTTTGTGAATTCCAAAGGCAAATGTAGAAACTGTTTCGCAAAGGTTTATAAATCCGATGCTTGTAATAGTATGTATGTTTGCAAGGTGTGCAAAATGGCCCACCAAACGCTACTTCATGTAGAATTCTCGGTGCCACCGACAAGTTTTGCCAGCCCTCAAGTTTTTTGTTGAAATCTTTGTTAGAATATTTGATCTACATTTTTTACACCTCTGCAGCCATCTAATACATTTATTTAGAATTATAAGGGTCTAAGGGTATATCACTTTTCGTTTTTATATTAATAGATTAGGATCAAATATTTTTGGATGTAAATCATCAAATAAATATACTTATTTATTAAAGTTATGTATGCATATTCTTTCCTTTTAGGAAATAGGAGTAAGCTTAACAAGGAAGGTGGCAAGCCGAAGGACAAGCAGGGCAAGAAGAGATGTTTAAAAGATCAAGCAAAAAGGATCCAGAGTATTTAACAAAATGAATGCCACTAAGTTCATGATCGGAAGGAAGCATGCTATAAGAGAATTACCGTATTTAGCATGCCCTAACAGCAAAAAGCCACGTGTATACTAAGAAAACTATTTAAGCATTACATAAAATGCTGTGGTTCAGTTGCAACACCGAGAACTTTACTGAAGAAGGCAGAGTTCATACTGAAAGACATGCTCAATTAAACCCTCAGAACACTTGAGAAAATTTATATTTCCCGGAATGATGGAGTGTGAAACGTTGGAGGCCATTAAATCATCTCCAGAGCTTATAAACTAAGGCCATGGCCCAGCCTTAACATTCAACTTAAACCCACCTCACTAAATTGATTCGCTCCAAATAGAGCCTTTTAGGGAATTTCCTTGTGAAGTATAAAGCCATTGACCTACCGTGGTCACCATAACGGACATCTTCGATGTCGATAATTGGCCATCCCTTATAGCCGGGGTAAAGAAAGTTAGTGGATTTGACGAGGAGTCGTGTTCCTTAAAATATCCCTCAAAGGTAAGTAGCTTGGGGAGGGCGCTAGTTAATCTGGCTCGTGACATTGCCGTCGCGTGTAACAACAGACAAAACAAGATTTACAAGGAAGAGAATACTGCACTGGATTGATTATTATGAAAGGAAATATGCCAACACAATAGGGAAAGCCGGAAGAAAAAGATTGAACAAAAACAAATCGGAAAAAGGTCTACTCTGTCTGTAGTCCGGGGCATAATTTACCTCAAACATTTCATTGACGTCACCGTGCATACATAAATGGTTGACATATGACCATTTGCTTCTTAGCATCGGCTAATTTCTTTGACATACACCCTGCATCATGGTGATTGAACTTTTACGTAAATAATGAACAACGAAATAGAAACAGAATTGAATAAAAAATATTATTATTGTTTGTTTAATTAATAATAAAAAAGTTAAAACAAATTACAGTAAAAAAAGGTTAAAAAAAATTAGTAGTTAAAAAAAAAAAAAAATATTTTTACGATTTTGGTAGTATTCATACTACAGAATGATTAAATTTTAATTTAAATCAAATTATAATTATTATTAACTACGGGAAACAGTCAGAGAAAAACAAGCTCCAGCGCCGGGGTTTGCACCCGGGCCTCTGTATTTCCAGTACATTGCTCTGACCAACTAAGCTACGCAGGAGAATGGTTTTCTACTGACGTTATTGATANAGTAATGTGTTTTCGGGATTCAAAGTCCATTTTCTCACCTACTTCTCCCCAACTCCTAAAGTATTAAGAAGCATTCGCTTGCGAACATGCTTTTTAACTTTTTCATTTTTTCCTTCAGTCTCTGTTAAATAGTAAAGGAAGCTGATTTTCTTTTTGAAGCTTTCATCAACCTTTTTGTACTTTGGACGCGCCGGCAGTATGTTTTCCCTGACATACACTTTTTTTTTTTAATCCCATGTAGGTAAACGCCAAAAATTCGTAAATACCGATATGCGCTCCTCGGCCTTAATTGATTTACATTAAAAAGCTCTACTTGGCCCTCCTTTAATTAATGTATGTAGCTATAATATGTATAGCTTCCACTCTTCAATGGTCATACCAATTCCAGAAAACACATGTCCCATATATTTAATTGATTCTATACCAAATGACACAGATGGAATAAAATGAAAATTTATTTGAATGACTCTTTCAAAGGCCAAGTATCAACCTTTGATCATGCTCAGTTCTCTAACCACCTCTAATCCACTACATATTAACATCTAAAGTAGAGAAATACTGAGCACCTTTAAGATCAAGTCTTATCTCATCAAGAGTAGGAATATTTAATGAGAACTAAGTAAAACATTATTAAGATTCCTAGAATGTATACATATACGTAATTTTGAAATGTTGTCATTTTCTTGTTGACTACCCCCGGGCTATGAGTTGTCCCCTTACTTGCGAACAAGTTCTCCCTTCTTCTACTCAGTAAGATAGTGCACCAAGCGCTGTAAAATAATAATTATAATTTGATTTAAATTAAAAAAAATAATAGCAAAGTTATTGGTTTTATTACTTCCAGGTAAGATTGTCGTAAAACGCCCTGTAGTCAGCTGGAATTAATATTTCTAGCTCTTTAAGGTGATCAGAGATCATATTTAGTTTTTCCTAAAGGGCATGGTCCACTATAATGATTTGGGTGTAAGTTTTATTGATCTCTTGCTTCTTCGTGGGACAGGTGCCCACTTTTCGTTAAACGACAGCTTAAAATTTATGAATCCTTCCAGAGTGTATTGATATGCCGATACGTCATTTACACAAATAATTGGCACATAGTTAGGTGGGACGTAATCTTCTCTCCTTTTCCCAAGTTTTTTTTTTCCCAATTGTCGCGAACAACGAATACAACCTCCATCTGTGTGTCCCACCTCAAGGTATTTTTTCTCAATGATTATTTTGTTTTATACGCTCAATTCTAATAAGCCATTAGCCAGCTTTGCATTCCTGTTCTGGTATCCACAACCATGACTCCACAGGATAATTTTATTCGGATGTTTTTGAGCAATTTCTTCAGCGAGAAATCTTGTCGTGACCGAAGAAAAAATTCACTCTCCAATCCTCTTGAAGCTTCATGCCACATATAGCATGATACATCTTTATTGCCGAGGTCAGAAATAAATTTGGTTATGCCCTTTTAGTTTCGTTTTGTAGTAATTCGCAGATGCGTTAAGGCGAGGGGACAAGAGAACCGCCTATAAATCAGCAGTGTAGGAACTGCTCCTTCCGCAGTCAATCTTTTATCAAGTTCTTCTTCTGTTCTACTATCTTTTTAAGGTTTCGAGGTCGTCCTAGAAACCCTTATGCTTTTGGTAGTGCGTCCGTCCGTCCGTCGCATCTTGTATTATATCTCCCAACCTAATGACGCTATTGACTTGAAATTTGGTATATAAGTTAAACTTTTTTGCCCAAAAACAGAAAACCTATTGCGAACTTTAACACACCAAATTTCTGCGATCTGCGATCAATTGCGATCACCGCGCAATATTTTTCATTTTTGGTAATTTTCAAGTTGGGTATCATTTCAAAGGTATTGAAATGTAGATTACAAATATGTATCGCATTTTCAAAATGGCAGCCGTTTTACCCCCCCCAAAAAATCATACAAACCCAAAATTTACCCCCCTGCACTACCCCATTAGAATAGGTCCTAAAATAAGGAAAAAATACTTAAATATAAATCTCTTTAGTCCAATAAAATTTCCAGGAGTCGATTTAAAAAAATTAAAATTTTAGACTTTTTAGGGGAGCGTAACTAGGGGGCCCCAAAATTTTTGTGATTTGAAAAATCGAAGTTGGGTATCATTTGAAAGGTATTGAAATTTGGTTCACAAAAATATATTTTGTTTCCAAATTGGC
This sequence comes from Gerris buenoi, assembly GCA_001010745.2. Lineage (NCBI taxonomy): Eukaryota > Metazoa > Arthropoda > Insecta > Hemiptera > Gerridae > Gerris > Gerris buenoi. The sequence continues at coordinate 41,965 of KZ653261.1, forward strand.
GGCCATTTTACCCCTAAAAGAATTCAATAAGCGCATACCGAAGATAGTAAAGAATAATAATGCACATCTTGATTTTTAAAAGTGAACAATAGATGTTTTTGTATAAAAAAATATATAATAATAAATATAATTAATTCTTATGACCGAAGAAACCCTTTTAGTAACTTGCTGGCAAGTACTTGACAGGATTTTTATTTTTATGTGCCTGTCAAATGACTCCTTGTCAAGAGTCCCGATTTTGTACTTGGTGCAATCATTGCATTGGATTTTCCTCGGAGTGTAAATATCCAAATTATATTTTTTAATAGTACTTTGCAAAATGGCCCATGACGCTGTTGTTTTCTCCAGGTTTCATTTTTCTTGATACTCGCGGTGCATTTCTCTGAAGCTGGTTCCAGGTACAGCATATCACTCCACTCATGGCTGTAAGGTGGTTCAACCTTAGGGAAGGGGATTCAAATACTGTGTTATATTTGTCACAATAATTGATGACCTGTCTTGATCGTTGGTTTCTTCAGTAGTAGTGGATATTATAGGTCGTAGTAATGTGTTTTCGGGATTCAAAGTCCATTTTCTCACCTACTTCTCCCCAACTCCTAAAGTATTAAGAAGCATTCGCTTGCGAACATGCTTTTTAACTTTTTCATTTTTTCCTTCAGTCTCTGTTAAATAGTAAAGGAAGCTGATTTTGTTTTTGAAGCTTTCATCAACCTTTTTGTACTTTGGACGCGCCGGCAGTATGTTTTCCCTGACATACACTTTTTTTTTTTAATCCCATGTAGGTAAACGCCAAAAATTCGTAAATACCGATATGCGCTCCTCGGCCTTAATTGATTTACATTAAAAAGCTCTACTTGGCCCTCCTTTAATTAATGTATGTAGCTATAATATGTATAGCTTCCACTCTTCAATGGTCATACCAATTCCAGAAAACACATGTCCCATATATTTAATTGATTCTATACCAAATGACACAGATGGAATAAAATGAAAATTTATTTGAATGACTCTTTCAAAGGCCAAGTATCAACCTTTGATCATGCTCAGTTCTCTAACCACCTCTAATCCACTACATATTAACATCTAAAGTAGAGAAATACTGAGCACCTTTAAGATCAAGTCTTATCTCATCAAGAGTAGGAATATTTAATGAGAACTAAGTAAAACATTATTAAGATTCCTAGAATGTATACATATACGTAATTTTGAAATGTTGTCATTTTCTTGTTGACTACCCCCGGGCTATGAGTTGTCCCCTTACTTGCGAACAAGTTCTCCCTTCTTCTACTCAGTAAGATAGTGCACCAAGCGCTGTAACTCGGCGACTTTTGCAGTTAGATAAATACCCACACTTCTGCCGTAAAGAGCATCAAAAAATACATTTAGACAAGGGGTTAACTCAAAAAACGATTTTTTTGAGTTAGCCCCCTTCATTAGCCGAGCAGCGAGATGATCTTTCAACTTTAGCTCAGTTAACAGAATTTATTAATAAGAAATGCTACATATTAGATGCTATTGCCCTTACTCAGACTTCTACTAAGCCCAATATTGTCTCAACTAGTGCAAGAACTACACAAGGTTATCACTTTAATCCCTCGCAATCTCATTCATATTCAAGAAGGGTTAGTACAAATCATCAATCTAATTCGGTCAATTCCACTGCACCTTGTAGAAGTCAAGTTTCTTATCTAGTTCTTATCTACAAGCGATCAACCGGCTAAAGATGAATTAGAAACAAAATGTTATAAGTGTAGGGGTTTACATGCATTTTTCCTGAATGTCATTATCATTTTTATGTGAATGTCATTATCACAACACGAAGAATGTGTCAAATCATTAAATCTTTGCTTCTATTGTCTAAGAAGGGGTCATACACGTATATCTAAGGATTGCTGATCAAGCCGATGTAGTACATGTGGACACATCTTCATAATTCCTTGTTACATAATGGTAGACCTCAAAACGATCAAACAAACGCTACAATTGTCAACGTTGCCTCTGTCGACCAAGAACCAGTTTCCTCATTTGTCGCATTTCAAGGAAAATCTAACGCTTCATCGATCATTTTGTCCACCGTTCTAATAAAGGTTCGTGAACGAAGTGGTTATCACGTCACAGCAAGGGGCTTACTAGATTGTGGCTACCAGACTACCGTTTTTACGGAAAATTTTGCCCAGAAATTAGGTCTTTCAAAACAATCTCAAAACTCAAACAATCTGGGAAAGCTTGGTCATAACATTCTTTTATTTTCCCCATAAATATTTCAAATTTATCATAAGTTGATGCAACACAATCTAGAGAAGTCCAGTCCACTTGTAAAAGCAATGCTGTGAAGGTAAGTTGACCCGTCTCGGTGATAGGTCTGTGAGTAGGTAGTTTGTTAGTCTTAGTTGTCTCTGTAATATTAGGAACGCTAAAATTAATGGTATTATGATCTGAAACCTTGCCTCCAACTTGATCAGTAACTTGAGATTTCTTATTTACAAAAATATTGTCTAAACAATATTTATCTCTGGTCGGTTCATTTATTAGAGCTTTCAATCCAAATTATGTAAATAAATATTTGAATTCCTTCGTATTTTTATTTGCCTTGTCTAGCCAATGAACATTAAAGTCCCCTGCAACTAAAATGTTTTGGTTAAATTTTAATGCTATTTTTATTGACGTTTCTATTTGATTTAAAAATGTCTCCCAATTTCCAGACGGCGGTCTATAAACAACAATTAATATGGTTTTTAATTTATTCAAATGGACAGCAGATATTTCACAGTGTGTCTCTTTGGACAGGTCTGCTATGTCGGTAAGTTGTTTAAAAGAAAGATTTTTATTAATCATAATAAAAGTACCCCCATGATTAAATTCATTTCTATAATATCCCGCTACATTGACCATCCCATTTGGTACGTATAAATGTTGCTCTTCTTTTTTTTAGCCAATGCTCGGTTATCAATAATATATTTATATTCTCTTTCTGAACTAATACAGACGTTTCTTCGATTTTTGATCGAATACTCAGTGCATTCAGGTAGAGTCCAATTATTTTTTTTTTGACATTTATTGTATTAGTTACTTGTTTTTCTTTTGTTGGAAAACAGTATTTATATGGCGGATTTTGAGTATAGAGATTTTCATTTGAAGTTGAGGCAAGGATTACAAGACCATAGTCATTATCAACATTATTTACTAAATTATTAGAATCATGTATCGTCTTATCAGAAATAGTTCTAGGATTATTATTATCACCATGGTGATAAGTGTCTGATTTGGTGGTGATAAGAATCTGATTTATAAAAAATTATTATGACAATTATTATAATAATACTCATCGAAATTAGATTCAATTTTTTTTGGATAATGATAGTTTACAAAATTGTTTTGATTGTAGCAATATTGGTTATATGGCATATAATTATGTTGATGGTTATTGTACGCATCATGTTGAGCAGGTTGATATGTTGAAACAGGTCCGGACACGGTGGCAGAGAAACTGTTGGGAGTTATATCTCCTTTCATGGTGCTAACTATCCGACTGAGGAGTAGATTTTTTCTATTTCTGTTAAGATGAAGCCCGGCTATTGTACGATGTTGGGCTTTATAAAATGTGGGTAGCCAGAGGAGTCTGCTTGTCGACAATTCGTTTATCAGTGATGCTATTATTCTATTTCTATTGTCTATCCTGGTATTAAGATACTTGTAATAGTCAAAACGGTGGGAGGTAGAATTTACTATCAGGTAAGTGTACTCGGCCACATACTGAAGTAACTGAAACAAACCTTTCACATCTTCTTCGTCATTTTCAATATAAGTAATATTTGAGCCACCGATTACTACTACATAGTCATTATAAGTAAAATTCTTTGTCAATCCTTTTATGGACTCGACACAGCTACTTAGGGGGGCGTTGGGGTTGAAGAACGTAGAAACCTCATATTCATTTTTTAACTTGTTTATTATTTTGCTATTTAGTGCTCTACAATGGCTATCCCCTAATAATAATACTTTGTTTCTCTTCTTTGTGATTATTAAAGGATGTTGATAGTTAGGTTTGTTTCCAAAGGAATATCTGCTGATTGGAACGTATACTGAAGGGGTCGAAGTTACAGCCGGCATCGAGTTATTTAAACTGGTTCTGTTTATTGATAGATTGTGGTCATCCTCCGTTGTTGGCTGGTTTTTATTTTCGGAACTACACGTATGGCTGGTTATTTTATATTTACATATAATATTTGTATCACCGTTAGTTTTTGTTGTCTGTCGTAGTTTTTGTTGCTTGGACTCTTTAGGTTGTAGACCGGGTTGCAATAGTTTGGTAGGACTTTGCGAGGTGGTGGGGGGTCGCCGTACTGACTCATTGCTGCAAGACAATACTCTCCTCTCCTCTTGTTTTTCTTTTCCCTTTCCCTGATTTTTTCACTAAATAACAATGATGTACTGATATTCCCTCTAATACTTTCTTCCAAGTCATTTTCTAGAACATTAATGGTAGTTGAATTTCTTTAATTTTTTCATTCACAATTTTTTCAACATTATCAGTCATGTTGAGATTTTGCTTATTTCTTAAAAAGTATTCTTTTCTAAGTGATGACATCTTAATTATATTCTATATTAATATACAATTTAATTTCATTTACAGGGTTAATTTAAGATAATGCTAATTTAACGTTAAAATAAATAAAAATAAACATTTAAATAGACATACTATAAAAAGGGAACTAGTGAATCTCAGGATCGAACCCTTGCTTTTTGAGAGATTTAAATAATGTTTCCCAGACGACGCTCTAACCGGTTGCGCCACGGCGGCTCTTGACAATGTCGACCTACTACAATATACTACAATTATTGTCCTTTTTAAAATTTCAAGAACACGTCTTCTTTGCAATTTATATGAATGACACAGTCACTCCATTAAATTATATTGTATTATAATATATAACTTATTACTTAACTAAATTATAATTAATATTAATAAAATTTCTGCATATTCTGTAAAATATTGTTAATAAAGAAAAATGTCTATACTAATCTGGCAATAAGGCGATGAGTTAAAAAGTCTTTCTTAATTTCCGGTAAGAAATATACTTCTAAATAACACTATTTTATTCACACTTGTAAAGTAAAGTTTAAATACTATTATCTTACATAAAAATTAACAAAATTCTACTAGAAACTATTAAAATTTAGTTAAATACTAGAACAACTATTTACGAATTGAAAACTGAATTGAAACCAATTGGAATCTTTTTTTCAGACGAAGTTTACAAAAGCAAATGGAGGTCTATAAGGGACTGGTATTCGAAAAAAAAAGAGAAGGAAAGCTACCTACTGGCTCTGGGGCTCAAGCAAATCTCATACGAGCCAGATTTGATAGCTTAAAATACACATCTCTGAAGACAGTAAGTCTGACAAGGACACTAAAGCCTCTGCGATTTTGCTGATAAAGAGTATGACAGATTACGAAAATATATATTTAGTGTTCTTTACCCAATTAGTACTTGTTTGCAGTCAAAAACTGAAGATTATGGTATTGCAGCATATGATTATCCTATTGACATCAACCAAAACTTTGAAGAATATAAAGATTCACCTAAGATTGATCAACAAAGATACCAAGAAATTATCAGTTCATTAATGTATCTTGCCACGCAGACAAGACCTGACCTATCCTACGCTACAAGTCATCTCAGTAAATTTTGTAAGGATCCTCGAGCACTGCACCTAAGCGTGTACTTCGGTATTTAAAACATCTCACTTTGGACTTTAATTCACAAGAGGTAATCTTAAACTTACATGTTATGTGTATGCAAGTTGGCGTGACGGCCGTGGTCAAGAAAGGTCTGCAACTGGATTTATATTTTGTTTAGGTGAACAAATAATTCACTGGACATCAAAAGTTCAACAAAATGTTGCCCTTTCAACCTGTGAGGCTGAACTTTCTGCAATGAGAGACGCAGTGAGACTTTTTAAGTAGAGTATCTACTTAAAAACATTTATCGAAGAATTAACATCTTATTGCCTTATTAAGACTTTAACAATTCTGACACGAAAGCGATCTTTTTAGTATTTTTATGTTTGTTAAGTGATTTAACTTCGAGTAAATTGAACTACATTTAACTATACGTCACGATAAATTCCACCTATTCAGATTCTTTGTGATAATAAAGCTTCTGTAAATTTTTATATAAAAATGGCTGTACTTCAAAAAGGTCTAATCTTTTGATTGTTTGAACCTGAGGATTGTTTGATAAGGGCGGTATCCTTCATTCATCAAAACCATTTCAGTAAGACTATTGATATACAAGATATACCTTCCGATCAGCAGGCTGCAGATTTTCTCACAAAGGCTCTAAGTCAAATGCTTAAATTATCTTAAAATGTTTCAAAAGTAATTTATAATTTTTATTTTTCTAGTTAATTGATTAATCACAAATTTGTTTTAATTTTAGAGACTCAATTTAACTTGATTTTTCAATACTTAGTAGTATTATAGAATAATGTTTTATGTACTCTAATTTTGTACTTAATAATTTCATTGATTTAAAATAAGGGAGGAATATGAAAAGGTTATTTTAAATCTCTATTTAGATTTTTGTTTATGGTATAACCTGTTTTTAGAATGTACGATTTTGTTGTATATATCGTGTCGAGTGTTGTTAGGAAAACCATGTGAGTTGTACGAATTATGTATTTTTATATTGTATTAAAAGTTAATAGATAATTGAAGTTTTATTTATTAGCCCCACAGTTTAGATACAGTAATTAAGAAATTTAATGCATATCTCATACCGAAAGTCAATATTACCTTCGAGAGGTATCTGACAGATTACGAAAATATATATTTAGTGTTCTTTACCCAATATACGAAAGCGTATATGGTATGCAAATTGCTTCAGTCTTATTTAGTGTTCTTCTCTCCCCAATATTGTAAGTTTATTGTTCATAAATTGAATAATAATTATTAGATATTTTGTACTTACTGCATTTAGATAGAGTTTATTTCACAATTTTATTTTTTAATTCATTAATCAAATTTCCTTTACTTTTTTCTTCATCTATTTCTGTCCTCTACACTATTCCTTTTGTCACACAGTTTGTTCAATCTTGTAACTATCCAGAGTTGTTTAGCAAATGTTTTTGACCTTATTAAATGTTATGAGTGACATGGTAGTATCAATAGTAGTAAAAAACATAAATTTCACTTATACCTATTCAGTCATCCTGGACTCAACGCAAGACACCAGCAAAAAAAGAGTGCACTGCGATTTTAATCAGATATGTTGAGCATTTGGATGAAAAAGAAGCTCCAAAAAGTGTAATTAAGCCGGAAGAAAGATTAATAAAAGGGTTCACAAGTGGTGACCCATCAGGAGAAAACTTAGCTAAAAGAACTACTGAGTTCTTTAAAAGCCATAGGAATCAATCCAAATGATAGGACAAATGAATGATGAAGAATGAATGAATGACAATGGACTGATAGGACAAAGCATGGACGGAGCAGGTAACATGAGAGGTAAATACAAGGGGCTTAAGCCAATAGTGCTCACAAGTGCCCTAGAGCTTTCTATGTGTGGTGCTGTGCACACAGGTTTGCCCGCGTAGCAGAAAAATCTCTTGATATTTGTCCACAAATACGAAACATGTTTTCCCTGCTACAAGAGATGTACAACTTTATGACTGGACACAAACGTTACCACACGTTCATTGACAACTTAAGAGAGGCTCATCTAAAAACAAAATGAAACGATTAAAACGATTGCAAACTGCGAGATGGTAAAGTCAGAGAGATGGCTCTGAAAACTGTGCTGACATGCTACAGCACTATAAAAGAGACGAGAGAAAGAGAAGAGAGTCTCTCCCTGACATTCAAGCAGGGAGGATTCCAAGTTGTATTTTTTATTTTGGTTTTTGATATATGTATGTGTAGGTGTGTGTGTCACATGTAGAAGTGACTTTAAAGTAACTATTTTAAAGAAAAATGTTTTATTAAAATTTGACTCATGTGACGAGGATAAATCATAAGCCTGAAGAAGCCCCAAAGTGAGAGGGCGAAATATAGCAAGAGATACATATAAAAAAAGAAGTTGTTTTTATTATTTTAATTAATTAAAACCCCTTTTCTAGAAAAACCCTATATAGGCCAAAATTAAGAAGAATAAATACTTAATTAAAAAAAAATAAAAGAGACTTTTGAACACATCTCTGAAGACAGAAAGTCTGACAAGGACACTAAAGCCTCTGCGATTTTGCTGATAAAGAGTACGGCAGATTACGAAAATATATATTTAGTGTTCTTTACCCAATTAGTACTTGTTTGCAGTCAAAAACTGAAGATTATGGTATTGCAGCATATGATTATCCTATTGACATCAACCAAAACTTTGAAGAATATAAAGATTCACCTAAGATTGATCAACAAAGATACCAAGAAATTATCAGTTCATTAATGTATCTTGCCACGCAGACAAGACCTGACCTATCCTACGCTACAAGTCATCTCAGTAAATTTTGTAAGGATCCTCGAGCACTGCACCTAAGCGTGTACTTCGGTATTTAAAACATCTCACTTTGGACTTTAATTCACAAGAGGTAATCTTAAACTTACATGTTATGTGTATGCAAGTTGGCGTGACGGCCGTGGTCAAGAAAGGTCTGCAACTGGATTTATATTTTGTTTAGGTGAACAAATAATTCACTGGACATCAAAAGTTCAACAAAATGTTGCCCTTTCAACCTGTGAGGCTGAACTTTCTGCAATGAGAGACGCAGTGAGACTTTTTAAGTAGAGTATCTACTTAAAAACATTTATCGAAGAATTAACATCTTATTGCCTTATTAAGACTTTAACAATTCTGACACGAAAGCGATCTTTTTAGTATTTTTATGTTTGTTAAGTGATTTAACTTCGAGTAAATTGAACTACATTTAACTATACGTCACGATAAATTCCACCTATTCAGATTCTTTGTGATAATAAAGCTGCTGCAACTTTATGTAAAAATGGCTGTACTTCAAAAAGGTCTAATCTTTTGATTGTTTGAACCTGAGGATTGTTTGATAAGGGCGGTATCCTTCATTCATCAAAACCATTTCAGTAAGACTATTGATATACAAGATATACCTTCCGATCAGCAGGCTGCAGATTTTCTCACAAAGGCTCTAAGTCAAATGCTTAAATTATCTTAAAATGTTTCAAAAGTAATTTATAATTTTTATTTTTCTAGTTAATTGATTAATCACAAATTTGTTTTAATTTTAGAGACTCAATTTAACTTGATTTTTCAATACTTAGTAGTATTATAGAATAATGTTTTATGTACTCTAATTTTGTACTTAATAATTTCATTGATTTAAAATAAGGGAGGAATATGAAAAGGTTATTTTAAATCTCTATTTAGATTTTTGTTTATGGTATAACCTGTTTTTAGAATGTACGATTTTGTTGTATATATCGTGTCGAGTGTTGTTAGGAAAACCATGTGAGTTGTACGAATTATGTATTTTTATATTGTATTAAAAGTTAATAGATAATTGAAGTTTTATTTATTAGCCCCACAGTTTAGATACAGTAATTAAGAAATTTAATGCATATCTCATACCGAAAGTCAATATTACCTTCGAGAAGTATCAGGTTTTTACTCGTAAACAAAAACATGAAGAGTCGAATGACCAATATGCAACAATGTTGAAAAACCTAAGCAAAACATGGAATTTTGGAGTAATTCGTGAGGAGTTAGTGAAAGATATTTTTGTTGTGGATTGCTGGATGGGGGTACAAGAGAAAGTTTATTGAGAGCCTATAATTTAGACATGGCCAAAGCATTGAAGATATGCGAAACTTAAATTAGCCAATGATCTATCAACCTCACTAGAGACTAAAGTAGTCAAGCAAGAGATTAACACTTTCAGGTTTAAGCCGGTGTCGGTGAATGCAGACGTTAAAACAAAACAAGAAAGAAAAGAAGATTTAGCTACCAAGAAATGTCAAAATTGTGGTTATAAATATCCATATAAACAATATTTTACACATGATAAGAGGTGCTACCAATACCAGAGACTGGGACATTTTGCTCCCATGTGCCGCTCTAGTAGTGTAAAATGAGTGAACACAGTAAGGAGTTTCAGTCTGAGGTTAAAGCAAAAAAGTCATTTGTGATCAATGCTGTTCACAGCGGAGAGGCTGAGAAAACATGTACTGATGTATTGAACATCAACGGGAACGATGTGACATTCAAGGTAGATACAGGAGCAGATTATTCCTTTATATAGTTAACGTTTACTTTTTTAACTCCACATGGTAGATTTAAATTTTTACACACGCCTTTTGGGATTAGTTGTGCTCCTGAACTTTTCCATCGCATTGCCACTCAAAATATTGTTCTAATGGTTTACATAATTTAATGCCTGTTAACAATCTTCCTTAGTTAGTTGCGTACAACTTTACAAATTTTGAGAAATTATCTATCAAACAGAAATACATTTTATATTACCTTTTCCGGGTATCAATGGCCCATAGAAATCTGCAGACATACATTCGTTAGGTTTATTTGGTATAATTGATTTGAAAGCAGCATACTTTCTATTAGAATGTTAACCATTTTGACAAATGTGTCATGATCTCAACTCCTTATGAATTTTGAATGTGATGACCTTATAATGAGAATACACACTTGCTTTTGTTGAAACCCGCAAATAGTGCTCTGTCTAATACCTCTGTTAGTTTTTGTTTTAACTGTTCTTCACTATTACCCCCTCATCAAAATGTCATCTTGGTAATTAATGACACCTTCCAAACATTCAAAATATTGAACGTTTTGATAAATTGGTTTTACATTTTGTTCTTCATTAGAATCTTCGTCGGTGAATATGGAAAATTCGGTGATAGAAAAAAATGTCCAGATGTAATAAAGAGAATTTTGAGGTAGTGTAACATTCACAAAATAACATTGTTGTGAAGATGTTAACTACGACTCCAGGAGCCCAATATCCAAACTGGTAAATATTGACACTTCACTGAATCAATGAATGAGGAACCTCCGATTCAGGAAAAAAGGAAAGCTTTTTTTTTAATTGGAGTTTAAATCGTCGAAGAAAACAGAAGCATCCGGAATAAATGTTTCCATTTGCCACATGGTTGTTGGCGGAGCGTTTTAAAGCACCACCAACACCATCGGCCGCCCCTTTCCTATGCCCAGTTTCGAAAAATACCAAGTCTCTTTTAGTCCACGCGCTGACATAGCGTTTGTAAAAATAAAAATAAAAAAAATTAAAAAAAAAAACATTTTGTCAATATTGGGAAGTCGGTCCGTCCGAAAAATAATTATTCACTTTTAAATTAGGCAGTGTTTCTTCTGCCCAGTCAAGTACGGGATCGAGGTGGGCCCATATAGCTGGTGGTAAATGATCACGACTCGCAGAGATAAATGCAAAAGATAATGGAAGCTTTTTTTTCTCGGTGACCGGGAATAATGTTTTGATTGTCCATAGTATATACTACCCTAGTGTGTTGTAATAAATTGTAATTTGCTGTTTTGCTCCACCGAAATGGAAAGATTGAAATTCGTTTGCAAACTTCCCTGAGTAGTTTTCGGAAAAATCAATCTGTATCAATCAGTCTGTAGTTTCATTATGCGATAACTTACTGGCGTTGTAAGCTTGATTTTGTACTTTAAAATTCAAAATATGTTTTTGAAAATTGTGATTTGGTTATTTAAAGGTGTAACTTTCTCAATTCGTTGTCGAAGTTCTGAATTCTTCAGTAACAGCTTCACCCTTCACCGTTTGAGTTCGTTATTTTCTGCTGCTTTACGTTCTCCAATTAGTACCATTTTACTTCTCCTTCCTCGTCTTAACTTGCAGGCAATGAAAATTTAAGGGGTTGCAAATATTACATTGGTTGTACATGCAACTGATATTCTGTTTTGAGCAAACAATATTTTTCACCAGTATCTGTGGATCGCTCGTTTCAACCACACCCAATGTTTTAGATTCATGGTCAAAAGCTGAATATTGGTGTGTCTCGCGCAAAGGCATGTACCCCGGTCCTTAGCCCGTGGTTTTAAAACATAATAAAAAGGGCGATATTTGCAGAAAGTTGCATATCTAACTTTCACGGCGGGGTATGTTTTTAAAATTTCATCGGGGAGAGCAGCCATCTTTTTTGTTCTTTTCAGTGTTCTTTCGTTCCAGCCGCAGCTCTAGTCACATCGTCGCAAAGAAAAAAGGATTTTATCAGGAACTTATATTTACTTTGTTTATAGATGTAATTATCTGTCACAGCACGCTTCCTGGATATTAGGCCCAGTGCGCTCCCACCTAACTTTATAACACGTTATTTCTTCATCATGTAACTAGCAAATAGAGGGCCGATACTCTTCTTGACGATCTTGTAATTTTTCCTAATACTGTCCACCAAAACGTTATGCAATAAAAGATTTTGAGCGACTTCATTTGCCATTAGCTGTTTGCCGGAGAGGTTGTTTTTATTAGTGTCGGTGGTTAGTTCTTTCAATTGGACTTTCTTTTTTAAACGAGGCGTCAAAGTGTTGACATGAATTGGCTGTTGCTCCAAAGTATTATCCTTCAGATCTGCTATCTCGGCCCGTTTCCTATATTTTTCCAAGCTTTGACGTTTAATTCTTCGCTTATTTTTAATTTTTTTTCCCCTAAGTCTTTTACTTCTCTAAAGTTTTAATCTGTTCTTCAATACTATTTGTCTCCCGCTTTTTTTTGTTTGCTGTATATACCGCTTTTTTGTGACACCTCTAAGATATTTACCACAACCACTGAAGATCATCAGAACAGAGCAGGGGATACAGATACACGAAGAGAAACAATATAAGAGAGAAAACTGCATTCGTCCGAGTCCGCTGAATTTACAACACCTCATGCCTCATAGCGCTACCACTAAGAACCCGCAAAAATAGACTTCTAACCACATAACAAGTTACTCACATTATTTACAGGATCAAAAAGTAGAAGGACTGAATTTCTGTATAGCGAACGGAGGAGGAGGGCAGTGGGGAGCCTTCCGAAGAGACCGTTATTTTTTACAGTCGCTTGCGGGAAGCGGAGAGTGTTGGAAGTAGTGTATGCTACGCTAGCATTACATGTTTTCCAAAACTTTAATCTGGGAATCAGATCCCGTTTTAAATCGATTGTGATCTCTCGTACTGTAAACTTGTGTAAAACTATGTTGCGTTGTTTGTATTATAATAGACCACGTTTTTTAGCGGACTTTGTATTGTTTCTTTCTTTTGAGTTATTTAGTCCTTTTCCATAAAGTATTTAATTACGCACGTAATTAATTAATTTAATTACAATTTCCGTAAACCTCAGTTAAAAAGTGTCGTCACTATCTAAAAAGAGAGAAACTCCAGATTTAAGATGTGTTTAACCAACCAGATTTACCGTCAATGGGGTTAACTTTGACTTAAGTTTGAATCTACTTTGATAAATATTGTAATCCGACAAAAAATGCGTCTGTTGAAACATTTGTGTTCAATAAAATAAAGCAAAAAGGAGGTTAAACTTATAATAGTTTTTTTTTTTACTGGATTAAAGAAGGAGGCTTACATCTGTGAGTTTAAACTGGATATGTGGCCACAGTTGAGGACAGAATGCTGTAAGATAGAATCTTGATAAGCGTCTATGTTTCAGAGCTCCTGTTAAACTCTAGAAGAAGCTAATGAAATATGCATTTGACTTGAAATTAGTGAGCAGTAGTATAAAACTATTGTACAATCACAATGACCTCCTTTCACTTCTGAGAAGATGAATTATGTACAAAAACCTCCTTCTTTATGAAAAAAAGGTAACAGTAGAGACAAGTCATCCGGGGAAGAGGACCAAGGAAATAAATAAAAAGCAAGAAGATATCCATTTTGAAACTGCAACATTTGAAGGGGGGGGGGGATAAGCTTTAGTAGGTTTAGCAAAAAGAATGGGCCACCAGTGCACTATGTAGGAAAAATTATTTCCAAAGATCAATATAATTTTGAATACCAGGTTAAATTCAACAAATGAATTAGAAACTGCAGCAAATTTGTGAAAGAATCTGATGAAATATTTGATGTTGTCAAGGAAGATACTGTGGTAAAACTGCCAACCCCAGTAGTATTAAGTGGTTTTGCTAGATCACACATGTTTTTACATTACTAAAAATAATTATGTTTAAATCTAGTCAGTTATTTTGTTTGTTGTTTGTAACGTGAGTCTATGACGTTTAACAATGTTAATAATTAGTATAAACTTTTAAATTTTTAATTATCTCTAACTTGTTTAAGACCCTCTCTCATGGAGAGAGTTTTTTATTTTCACCATTAATATAATAAAGACCGATGACTGAAGATGACCTATATGGGTCGAAACGTCTCAAGTTAGAAAAATGAAATAAAATTGTTTTTATTACACCTAAAGATTCCATTCAACAAGAAATTCTAATTTTTACATATACAATTAAAAATTATACAATACAAATTTTAATCAAATTTATCAAAATAAAAATTCCTGTTTAAAAATTTTGTTTTTAATGCATACCTTTTATGTTCTTTAAAGCACATGACGTTGATGATTCTAGGTACACTAGAACGTGATCAGTGGTACATTATGTTCTTGTACCATTGTTCACTTATCAATGAAATATTTTTTCCCCATAACTGTTTAATATTTAAATTATCAAAAACGCATAGTGTGTAGGAATAATGGTGTTATTAGGAGAGACTTTTTCCATTTAATGATTTTTGTATATGATGATACCCTGTACCTGTAGAAGGCTATGAGCATATTGCTAGTAAAGGCAAAATGTGCAATTTCACAAAACTTTGTACGGTTTAAAAAAAAAACCACCTGCAAGGTGGAATAAAAGACTCCAGAATTTTTTTGAAAACAGAAGGGTTAACTCAGCTTAAAACCGAACAATGTATTTTTGTATGTAAAGATAAAACTCTTACTTTGCACTCTACACACAGTTCTCGTTCCGTTATATAAAACCCTTGTCGTAAAACCACGCTGTGTGTACTTTATTCTTACATTCATTTTCCTCAGCGCAGATGAGGGACGTCGACCTTCACGCTGCAGCTACCCTATAAGAAACTCTTAAAATTTTATTTATAATTGGTTTATATTGTTACACTGTTATTTAGTTTTTTAGAATTAATTTTTCTCTTGCTGTCTGAAAGAGTCTTATCTGTTTTTCCTTTTTTTTTTTGACTTGTCATTTTCTATTAATTTTTATAAATACTTGTCCATCAATTAAAATAAAAAATAAACACTCCGTAATTTACGACACGCTGAACCCTCCGTGGGCTGGAAACACCCCACGTGTGTCTTCGGCACTCCTTACCTCAAATCCTATAACCCAAGTTGAACACGCAAAATAGTTCGGGCAATTCTGATAACACTAGTCTGCTACCAGAGCCCGACAATACTATTTAGAACTAAATAGTAGATGACTAAGTAGCAGATGATTCCAGTGTCGCAGTAAGAGCTATACTCTCCCATGTTTATAATGATCAATCAGAAAAGCCAGTGGGTTTTGCTTCAAGAGTTCTGTCGGACTCTGAGACCCGATAATCCCAGATAGAGCGGGAAGCGTAGAAGGAATAAAAAAAAATGTATGATTATCTGTACGGTAACCACTTTACTTTGGTCACTGACCACCGCCCTTTAATTTGCATATTTAACGAACATAAAGGTATTCCTATTTATGCGGCTAACCGATTACAAAGATGGGCACTATTCCTTAGTAACTATAACTATACTATAAAATATGTGTAATCGGAATTGAATAGTACTGATTATTTATCAAGGATTAAAATACCTAGCTCTCAGAAGATTGGCAGGGCTAATGATTCTTTTCCTATTTACATTTCATTCAAGAAAATTACCCAGAACCCATAAATTGGTCTAAAATTAAATCGGTTTCTGCAATTGACCCAGAAATATCTAAAATTATTCGTTTTTTAAATTCTGGATGGCCCATTTTCAGATAGGCATGACCTTTTATACCCTTATTACTTAGTAGTAGTAGTAGTAAGGGGGCGGGGAGGCCAAGCCTGGCAACTAGACCGCACTCGGGTCCTTTTTGCCAACCCCTGTTTTTTTACGCCTATCAAACCACCTCCGTCTTACCCTAGAGTCTCCTAGTTTGGGTGATAGAGGAGAGGATATCCTGCCACTTAAGTGTGTCAAGTTCCTCCTCTCTGATTAACCCCGCTAAAAGAGTAGTCTCCAATGTCCTTCGCAAGTTCCTACCAAGTGGTAGGCTGTTTCCTCTTCTTCGCCGCACACTGGACATGTGGGATCTTCCTCAATCTTTAATAGTGCCAGATGTCTCTTTAATTGACAGTGTCCTGTTATGACCCTAACCATATTTCTTATTTTGGGTCTACTTAGTCCTATGAGCCATCTGGGTTTCCCTTTAAATAGCTTAGGAGCAATATCTTAGTCTGCCTGCATCCTTCAGTTCTTGTCCAGGCCCTCTCTGCCTCCTCCCAGATTCACCTTTTGATTGCCGATTTAGTTTGTCCACTGCACCAATCAATAGCGGGCTCCGGTCCGCAAAAGGGCATAGAGGCACCTCTTTTTGTTACTTCGTCCGCTTTTTCATTTCCTGCAACCCCTGTGTGTCCAGGAACCCAAAGCAGTGTGACCCTCTTTAACTCTGTAAGCGTCTCTAAGGTCTCTTGGCACTCTTTTACCAGTGCTGAGTCTGCACTTGGAGCGCAGAGTGCTTTGAGTGCTGCTTGACTATCCGAGCATACTACGACTTTTTTGGTTCTCGCCTCCACCACCTCTTGTCTTCTGGCCACCTCTAGGATGGCGTAGACTTCAGCCTGGAAGACTGTGGTAAATATTCCTAATGGAAAACTCTCTTGGGTGCCTGACCTTTCTAAGTAAAGTCCCGCACCTGACATACCCTTCTCGTTCTTTGAGCCGTCTGTGTATGCCACAGAGTCTCTGCGTCAAATTTAATTTCTCCTGATTTACATGTGGCGGAATGAACGGTGTAGAAGGCAGGATGTCCACTGTCTCGAAAACGGGCCTTGGCTGCACAGTGCTAGGACTGCAAGACACCTGTGGCGACCGCCACCTCATTGATCTTAATTGACCCGCGAGTCTTCTTTAGTATTATTATTATTTGTACTTTATATGTTTGAATGTTAATAAAGCTATGGATGTAGGGAGCGCTCGAGGTTCTGGCCGGAAGTTCCGTTGCTCCGAGATAGCGGTGCTCAGACTCCCCTCCTTGGGGGTAGTAGGGTGGCAGTCCCCCCTTCTCGCTTTGGGCTATAAATACGGCAATCCGGCCCAGAATCTTCATTCGTTCCTCCTCCATCACACTTAACACTTGACTCCTCTCTCATACACCTCTCACACTCTACCTTCCTTCTGGCCCTATACCGATCATCGCCCACTCAGTGTCCCGCTGTACAAGCTTCTTGTATTTCCTTTTCAGATCCAAAAATGTTTCCCCTCTTTTAAGTTGTAGTTCTTTTTTCAGATTGTTTCCTTCAGTTTATCGCATGCAGCAATGTTTGAAGATTCGTCAAGAGAGCTTTTCATTTACTCTTGGAGTTCAATACTCATTCCATCACAAAAACTACATGTGTCTTTTCGGGGATAATGGAATAAAACATTAAATTTTGATTCAAATATTCCCTGGAACAATTCGTAGGAAACTTTGTTGTCAGGATTTTTGTCTATATACTAAGAGGATCCTCGTTTGGGGGGTACCCGAAATTACAAAGTGATTGGGACCTAATTTTTATTTTTTGATAATGCCCCGATTATTGGGTAAACGGTCGTGGGTTTGGGTGTATTTTGAAAAGAAAAGTAGTTCGACCGTGTTATGCAAGAAACGGCGGAAAGAACAAAAATATTTCGGAAATACAACTAATATGATTTCCCACTTAAATAGGTTACACGTGGCGATAGCAATTGAAAAAAATCGTTCCGCATCCACAAACACTAATGAAGCTGACATCGATGATCCTGAGCCAATACCAGAAATGCACACTGATCAACCGAGTACAAGTAAATCAGATTCGAGCATTATTATTCCTTCATCTAACCAAACACAACATCTCCCAACATCAAATTTTATGGATCAGCAACCTAAAAAAACAATAGGAATACCTTGGACCAAGCAGTTAAAATTAGTCGGAGCAGCGTCAGAATTCACGCTTCAACATCAATATAATATTTGATCTGGCTTTGTTTGAAATAATTGTGGAAGTTTTCCAGCCATTGTCTATTGAGCAATATTTTGTAGTGGAAAACAGGAACAATGAACTATGTCTCATTTGTAATGAGTCTGTGAATGTTACTTAAAAATTAATCAACTTGCAGGGAAGAATATGAGTCAAAAACAATATATAGTTTAAAGAGAAGAAGAGGAACTTATACTTTGAGAACGAACTTGGTACTGAGAGAGAACGAATGTAAGGGTGGGGCCGGACTCGACCACGAGGTACAAAAAGTGTTGTGAGGGAGAAGGGCAACACCACTCACCTTTCTTAATCAAGATTTGTAAATCGTATCTTGGAAACATTTAAACTAATAGTCCAGTCATTTTAGGCGAAAAAAAGGTGGAACCTCTTAAAAAATACTGGTGAACATTTTTTTTTGCAAATACCTTTATTTTGACACTACAAATAACGTCCAGAAAGTCCATTGCAAAATGTTGTACGCTAAGCGAATTATTCAAGGTCAAAGGTAAAAAAAAATCAGTTTTTTGCAAATATCTCGTTTTCTATTGGTTGTACGATAATTTTAGTTATTAGAAAAATTGTTCATCAGAAAATTACCTACAAAAAAGATTATTTATACATTTTATGCACAACCAATAGTTTTCGAGATATAAACCCAAGAGAGAATGAAGTACACAATAAATTGTTCCACAACCATTTTTGAGGTCAAAAACAAGGCGCATTTATTTTAACATTGTTTCCTCGGCACTTCTTTAGATTGTTACTCTCCTCATAAAGAAAACCGAGGGGAGTAACAATCTAAAGAAGGAGTACGGATCAGATTGTTCTTCTTCAAAATGTTACTCCCCTTTTAAAACCAGAAGTGGGATATTCCTTTGTCCCAAAGTACATTGGACTAACATCACTTTGTCTTAATAGTTATTTAGTTAGTCATTTATATTCTAAAAATACATAAGGGAGTAACAATCTGAATAAGTACCGTTTCCTCTTTAAGCCTGATTCATACTTTTCAATTACGACATTTCTTCTTAATTTTGTTCCTTTTAATTCACTTCATCTTCTTCTTTTTCTTCATTATTATCTTCATCAGTCACAATATTTCATTTAGCGTTTTATTACAAATAGTACAGGTATAAAATAGACCCAAAAACCACTAAATAAATGACAAAATTTGTACATTCATGAAACTTTGCTCATACCTTCATATTGGCAGTGAAAATTAAAATCTGCAGAGTCCATAACAATTTAGGGGGTGGAACATCCCCCCAGGGGGGCGGGAAGGGGGGTTTTTTTTTTTTAGCTTTTTACCAAATATCTCGAAAAGTATTGACATTAGGTGAATTATGGTTATTAACAAATTTGTTCTTCATTAAATTTACAATAAAAATAGTCCTATAGCATTTTTTTTTTTTTTTTTTTTTTTTAGCTCCAACCGTTTTTGAGTTACAAGCGCTCAAAATTAGGTAATAAAAAATAAAGTTGGATAAGGGGGCTAAAGTACACTTTTATATAATCTCCCACCCCTCCTACAGGCCACATAGGTTGAACCCATTTTTCTGTTTAAATTCCTAATATAAAATGAAAATACTATATTTGAAATTTTTTTTTTTTCTTCGTCTTTACAGAGTTTTAATTAATAACTCTCCTTTCTTCTCTATAAATCTGCTCTATTTCGCCTTAACTTGAGGCTTCTTCTGGCTGGTATTATAGTCCAGTCAAATTAGATGAAAAAAGGGGATACTTCCCAAGTTTTGGAAAGTAGTGGTGATTTATAGAGGAATGAAAAATTTGGAAGGGGGTGTCAAAAATCTATGGAATAATAAATAGTGTTTGGTTTAAGGTCAAGAAATCCCTAGTAAAAGAGTTCTTTTACCCCCTAATCCTACTTTATTTTTTATCACCTAATTTTGAGAGCTTGTAACTAAAAAAGGACCATTTTTATTTGAAATTTAATGAAAAACAAATGGGTACATAACCACAATTGGAGTAATGTCATGTTTTTGGGATTTTTTGCTAAGTTATATCCTAATTTGACTGGACTGAAGTGGTTTAGGTTTATCTCTTAAAAAAACCAATTCCCATTTTTTTTTTTTTTTTTACAACTGCAAGAGAACTATTTTGTCTACAGGCTTCATTTTGTGCTTGAATAAAAGCTAATTAAATTTACTACAACTTAATTTCTTATGACTTTTCTTGTAGAGTAGAGGTTTTATGCCGATATTTGCCCCTAAATGAGAACAATACTTAAATTTATCATTTTTTGGGAAACATTGGCAATTTTCGCAGGGTCATATCTCGGTAACTATTAGACGTACAGAGTTGTAAGTGGATGTAAAAGAAAGCCTATTGTATTTACTACAAATTCATTCCTTATGACTTTTCTCGTAGGTTAACAGTTTTACACCGATATTCGCCCTGATATGAGAACAATACAGAAAATTTCCATTTTTTTAAAAAAAAAATTGATTTTTAAAGTGCCACATCTCGGGAACTATTAGACGTAGAGAGTTGCCATTAGACTTTAATTGTTGTAAATTTATTGCACTCAAAAACTTGTAAGAGAAATTAACACCGAACAACGCATACTTTACGAGGTATATAGCAACAACTGATTTTTTTTCAATTTTTGCAAATATTACAAAGAAACTTTGGGAGGCCTTTTAGGGAGACATATTGGGGGGGGGAGTCTAGGAGTTGGGGGTAAATAGAGGAATGAAAAATTTGGAAGGGGGAGTCACAAATCTATGGAAAAATAAATAGATTGTGGCATTAGGTCAGAAAATCCTAATAAAAGTGTACATTAGCCCCCTTATCCAACTTTATTTTTGATTACCTAATTTTGAGCCCTTGTAACTCAAAAACAGTTGAGCTAAAAAAAAAAAATGGTAAAGGAATATTTTTATTGGAAATTTTCTGATTAACAATTTTTCTAATAACTAAAATTAGCGTACAACCAATAGAAAACGAGATATTCGCAAATAACTGATTTTTTTTACCTTTGACCTTGAATAATTCGCTTAGCGTACAACATTTTGAAATGGACTTTCTGGACGTTATTCCTAGTGCTAAAATATAGGTATTTGCAAAAAAAAAAAAAATTCACCAGTATTTTTTAAGAGGTTAAATCCTATTTTTACTGGACTATAAAGGGGGCCCTGGGGGCTAAACATTTCACTGAGTTCATTGCAGTGTTAAAGGAGTACAATGTCAGAAGACATTTTGAAACCAAACACGGACAAAGTAAATATGCTCAGCTCTCTGGTAAGCTTAGAATAGAAAAGTTAGATGCCTTGAAAGCATCCTTGACATCACAGAGAAACATATTCACCAAACGTAGTGATGAAAATGAATCTGTAGTCCGAGTGAGTTACAAAATTTCTCATATTTTAGCTAAGGAAGGAAAACCTTTCAGTGATGGTGAAATAGTCAAAAGTTGCATTTTGAAAGCTTTTGAAGAACTTTGACCTGACAAACTTTCTTTGGTAGGCTCTATCAGTTTGTCTCGTAACACTATTACTCGTCGAAGGTCTTTGTATAGACGTCAATCGTCAATTAAAGTTAGCTTGTGAAAATGTTTAATGCTTTTCAATTGCTTTGGATGAATCCACAGATAAGTCTGATGTAGCCCGGGGGAGTAAATAGTGAATTTCAGATTACCGAAGAACTAGCTGGAGTTCATTCAATGGAAACTACTGTAACTGGTACAGAAATATTTTCTAAAGTTAAAGAAACCATTTTTGGTCTGGGACTAGACTTTACAAAATTAAAAGGAATTACTGCAGTTGGTGGTAAGAATATGTGTGGCACCAAAACAGGCGTTGTTAGAAATGTCTGTAAAGCAGTGGAAGATGCTGGTGCAGAGCAACCAGTAATTCTGCACTGTATTGTACATCAGCAGGCTTTGTGCGGAAAAAAATTGGAAATATCTGACGACATGGTAGTCGTTGTTAAAAAAGTAAACTATATACGCTCAAACTCCCAAAAACACCGCAAGTTCAAGGCAATTTTGGCAGAAATTGGCAGTACTTATCCGGATGTTTCCTATCGCTGTGAAGTCCGGTGGTAAAGTGTTACAAAGGTTTTTTAAACTTCGTACAGAGCTAGATATTTTCATGGCTGACCAAGTTCGTCAAGTCAGTGACGTTGTGGAAGTTAGCATTCTTGGTTGGCATTATAGGGCATTTAAATTCATTAAACTTAAAGCTGCAGGGATCTAATTCACTTGTTCATGATGGAAATCCATCAGGGAAAATCTTTTAGGAAAAAACTTGCTCTTTAAAAAGCTGCTGACTAAAAACAATTTAGATCACTTTGAAAGATGTAAACTATTTTTATCTGAAGCTAGTCTGCCGTTCCCTTCTTAGTTCGCTGTTGAGGTAGTGAGCCAACTGAGCCACCAGTTTAATGAAAGATTTGAAGACTTTGTTTCCGTGTTTTTAAGCCTTTCTTTTAAGGTTTAAAAAAAGGCTTCAAAACACGGAATCCGGAATCAGCTGTGAAACTTCCTCCTCTGTATTCTAAGGTAGTTTCTACTTTATCTAAAGTAAGTGATGTTAAAATACCTGATATTCCTACTTTTAATAATCCAAATTCCTACAATAATTAATCCAAAAAAGGAAAAAAGTAGTGATGAAACTAAGAAAATTATTAAAACAAAAGATCATCCCAAGGATCTAAAAGTTGGGGTTACAGCCGTCAAAAACATCTCTAATGACAGGGTTTTAATTTGAATCCACTAAAAAAGAGGATAGTAATTTATTATGCTCTGAAATAAAAAGATGCTGCTCAAATTAAGTCGTAGCAGTTCCATTAAAAAATATTTACCTAGATTAAAAGTTAATCATGTACACGCTTGGCCTTTTCCCTTAGTCCACTTCCAACCTCCTTATAGTATTCACGCTAGTAGTTTTATCCGCCCCTACAAATGTTTTTTATCCATTATAAACGTTATTAACCATTACCGAATTGTTTCACTGCCAGCGCGCGACATTTTGGTCCTTTAGGCCGGATAATTAGAACATTTAACGATACCATTTAAATCGTTAAATTGCTGATGTAGTTCGAACCCATGCCGTGAAAATATTTACGAATGAACAGAACATCTGTGAAGTTTTATTTTGTTTACAAAATAAGTTTTATTTTGTTTATAAAGTAAGTGAAGTTGTAAATAATTACCTACCTACTTAAAAGTTTTGGAGAATTCACCAATTGAAGCCACCTCGTGAATACGGCTGTCTACCTTTGAACAGATCTTCAGAGCACACTGGGAAGTTCTTTTTATTATTTTAAATCATCATTATTATTATTTAAATCAGTTACGATTACCCTATTCTTTATTTTGAATTATCCTACTTTAGGTTAATTTTTATTAATCATGGTTAAAGGACAGCCCAAAAAAATCTCCTTTCGAGGGGAACAAAAACTTTTTATAACTCGTATAATTCTAAGAATAATCCCGATAAAACATATGAATGGAGGGGGACCGTTTCCAAGATTTTGCTTACACTATATCTGTTGTTTTACTCGACTCAGAAAAAATATTAACAACAGTTCACAGTTTAGACTTCACTACAATTAGAGGAAGCTTCAATTAAATGGTTTATATTAATTCCGAATTGTAAAGGAAACTTTTGGAGGGAACATTTTTCAGGGAAAAAATTAGAACTCTCGCGCGACGTTTGATCGGCATTACACAAAGACTCGTGAAATTTTAGCCCTAACAGACGATGTGGACGATGAAGGCGGAAAAGAAGAAGAAGGAGAAGAGGGTGTTCCAAGGATTACTCTAAAAGAGGCCAAGCAATTTACGAACAACGTACGGCAGTTTTTAGCCCAATCCAAACGTTGATGAAAATGTACACCGCGATTGACAAGCTTGAAAATGCTATAGATAACACCTGTACAAATGATTCACTTAAAAAAACTATATTTTATCCTCCTACATATGTTTTTTATCCATTAAGTGGTATTTGGATAAACGTTATTAACCACTACCGAATTGTTTGTTTTTATTTTCCACGTTGCAGCCAGCGCGCGACAATCACAAGTTTTACGTTTAATATCATAAAAACCAAGACACATGGTCTTTTCGCCGGGAATTATATAAAATTACGAGTTAACGCAAGTTAACTCCCTCTGAATGTCTAACAGAGGGGATTCAAGTTTTATTTTTAATTTAAAAAGAGTTACTTAAATGTAATTTATGTTTACGTTTTAATTTTTATTTTTATGTTGTTTTAAAAGTGACTAATTTTTTCAAATTGATCAAAATTATGGACAAAAAATAAGAGCCTGCAGAAGCCCTAGGTGTAAGGGCGAAAAATAGCAAGGTGAAAAGAAGATCTTCAAAGTGTAAATTATTAATACCTAATTTAAAAAAAAAAAAAAAAAAAAAAAAAAAAAAAAAAAAA
>KZ653261.1:73038-87884 GCA_001010745.2 Gerris buenoi
GTGCCACGCAAGCGTGACACATAGGAACTGTTCCAACACCAGACAAACGTCACAAAGATGTTGGCTCGGCAAAACGCCATGTCCTGCATCGTTTCGTCGCTACCGACTCATCAGGGGCCCGACGATGCCCACCCAACTCTGGACCTATACCATATCAAGAAAATCATATATAGGACTTATCAGAGACGAGCGTGCTCTCATACCGCCATTCTTGCTTGGCTAGCAAAACACATTAGCAATATAATACCGTGTTTGCACACTGCAATAGGCTAAACCATATGTGAGAGACGCCAAGGGATGTGCCACGCAGGCGTGGCACATCCCTGATTTTGGCACATAGCCTGATTTATACATATTTATGCCCCCCGTGTGGACTAATATAATCGACGTTGTCTGGAGGTATCTGGAGATCACGCCCGGGTGTCCCGGCTACACGCCCGGGTTTCCCGGCTTCACGACCGCGAATATATAGGGTCCTTTTGCCTACGGACCCTAAAAAAGAAAGATTTTTTTTTTGTAATTAATGCTACCCGCTATGAATTAATAATAATAATAAAAAAAATAGTGAACATTTTAATTAAGTGAAATTTTTCATTATTTAATGACTAATTAACCTTTCTCATGTCACTATATATTTAATTGCTAGTCACAAATTACATTCCCTTAGGACCCCTATAAATGACACCAACTATAAACTTAAGTTATTATCCCTAGTTGGGCCATTCTGCCAAGTTCTTGCAATTACAATTCTGAATTTGAGTGAGGTGCCATACCTTTCCTAGTAGATATATTAATCATTTCAGTTTTATTCTACTTCATTTTCTCCTGAAACTGTTCGTCCTTTTCCAAAAGCTTAACAACAAAGAAAACAAAACGTGCAGGAAGAAATAAAGATAAAAGTGTAATTCTTACTGATACACCAGGAAAGTTAGCTCTTGAGGAGGAAGAAAAGAAAAGAAATGCCAAAAAAGAACGAAAAAAGCCTGGAAAAACTATCAAGACTTCAGTAAACTTCTCTAAAATAAACTCCTCAGACGAAGAAGACGATGACTGCTTTTGCCGTGTATGTTTAGATAGTTATTCAAACAGTCGGGCAGGAGAAAAATGGACACAATGCATGGATTCATTAAGTTCTAGGTCTTCCGGTGGTGACCGCGTCATGTTCGAATAGTTTTCCGACATGTCCAAATAGTTTTTCGAGAGGCCATTGAAATAGAGGAAAATCCGAAAAATTTTATCAAGGAAGGTGGGTTCAAGCTCTCCAGAACATGGAAACCCGTAATCGCCACCCTTAACACAGGTAAAGACAAGGATCAACAACCTACCTACAGCCCAGTGAGTAATCCAGACCACCAGGCATCTCCTACACCTGTGTTGGCTGATGCAATATCTGATGTAACACGCAACACGTACTGCCTCAGACCCAGAATTGAAGATATTAACTCCAACTTTTACCATTCTCTCTAGTCACGTTGTCCCTCGCTTAGAGCAACATGTACAACCCTGAAGATGCCTCCAGCATAGGAGGCGAAACGTCGGAAAACTATTCGAACATGACGCGGTCACCACCGGAAGACCTAGAACTTAATGATGACATTAACCGCGGAAGCCTGCGCAATGAGATAATGCATGGATTGTAAAGGTTGATCTCACTTAGAATGTACAAAACAAAAACGGTTTTATGTGTGCCATAATTGTATATCTGATTAGTTTAAAATACTTTAATACTTTGTTTCTTTAAAAATAAGTTGTATAATAAATATATTTTTCAAATAAAGTTTTTTTGTGTTCGTTACAACCGTCCCCAACCCATGTTACATTTGACACCAGACGTGGGGTCAAATGTAACACATTTTGAGAAAATAAAAAAAAGTGCAAAATATAGCTGAAGATTAATTATATGTTTAACTATATGTTATGGTTATGAACAGTAAACTAGTAAAAAAATAAAAAATGGAAAAATGTTACAACTGACCCCAGTCTCCCCTACGGTACCAATCGGTTATGATAGAATTGTTGGGTTGGCGAATTACAAGCATGTCAAGAAACGGTATCCGATTATTGATTTCAGTTTCAAAAGTGAACTTTAGCCTGGGGTGGAAAAAATTAAAGGTATCAACAAAAGTTTGAATATGATTTTCAGGAATTGCTGTAAACATATCATCAACATACTTATAAATGAATGGCCATTCCACTAGTCACAAATTTGACTTTATTAATCCCACTATCTTAGCTAATGTTGTTATAGCAGATCCTGAGTATTTTAGACCTCATTACGTTGATATTATTTTAGGCTGTGAAATAATTTTTGATATTCTTACTCCAGAAAAATTCAAGTTATCCGATTCCTTGCCTATATCTCAGAACACAAAACTTGGTTAGATCATAGCTGGAAAATATTCACCTGATTTTCCTTCCATTAATTTTTTAGCTATATCTTTACCTACAGTTAATGACAATCCAGACTCTGATGTACATCTTGAAAATTTACTAACTAAATTTTGGGAAGTTGAACTTGTTCCAAAATGTAAGTTCATGTCGAAACAAGAACAGTAAGTTGACACTGGAGCGCCACCGTCTACCCTAAGCGCGCCCTTATCCCTCAGTCCACTTCCAACCTCCTTATAGTACTCACTCTGTTAGTTTATCCGCCTCCTATATATTATGTTTTATCCATTATGAACATTATTTACCACTACCGAAATAATGAGTTTTTATTTTCCACGTCGCAGCCAGCGCGCGACAATAAGATTCCGGTTTTAATTCCACTAAACCCCTTTTTGGGGTAATAGTTTTTTTTGTAAGCTTTATTCTAGGCTGCAAATCATCCTGAAGGAGTAGGAATATAAAAAAAGAGCAAATATCTCAAAAAGCTTTCTAATGAGCCCAAGATCTCATCTATAGCACTTTCCGTTCTCAAGATCAAAGCCAGAAGCGGCATCTCTTTTGTCATTTCCGTCAAGGAAGGAAGGAAAGACAAAATTTACCTTTTAACAACTTAATTGCTAGGGTTAGAAAGCCTCCTCTCCCAAGATTTTTTTTTTTTTTCCAGATGCCCACCATATACAATCCCAAACCAGGAAGTTCAAGAGGACAGTCTTGGACTTTCAGAAAGCTCTTCAGGCGGTCAAGGAGGGAGTGAAAATCAAAACTGCAGCCGATACCAATGGAATACCCAGGTCAACTCTTCTAAATCGGATTGCAGCTAATTCGATTAAGAAAGGTCGTATGGGTCCTGATTGTCTGCTTCAGTAAGTTAATCTGAAAACGTGTCAGTGCCTAGAGTCAAAGCTTTAAGTCATGAAGAGGTTTCAACTTATTTCAAGGTTTTAGATGACATCCTAACTCAAAATAACCTTCTCGATAAACCATCGTGCATTTTCAATGTTGATGAATCAGGCCTTTAACTTGATTGTAGAGCAGAGGAAGGCTCCAAGGTAGCTACTTCTGTATCTTCTTCTGAACGCGGAGAAACAGTGACGGTCATTACATACTGCAATGCAGAGGGAAATTTTATTCCTCCTGTGGCCATTATGAAAGGCGTAAAAAAATTAGAGAGGGAGAACGGTGTCGTGGACGATGGCTTTTAGTTTATTTTTTATTTATTTTATTTTTTATTACTTGTTGAGTGACATTGAAAATTGATGTTTTAAGAAAAAATAAAGGAAAAAATTAGTGTGTCTTGATATAGAGAAAGAAATAGTTTTATTCTTCATAGTAAAGTTAAGATAAGGCAAGACAGACGGTATGCCGCCAGGATCTAATTTTTTTATGTCACCAAAATGAGCGTATGTCAACGCAGAATTATTCTACTTTTGGTTGCGGGACTGTTTTGAACCAAGAAAACTAGAGGGTAAGGTTCTCTTAATTCTCGATGGACATGTACCACATTGCAACTCTGTTAAAATGTTAGAGTTTGCTGTAAAAAACGGCATAATTCTCCTTTGCTTGCACTACCTGTAGCCTCTTGATAGAGCTTTTTTTAAATCTTTGATTTTTCTTTTCAAAGCTGTAAACAAATGGCAAAACAAAATGTTCGGACAACTACTTAGTGAGGAGTGGGGCAAATCTGCAACTTCTGAAAATGCCTTTTCAGGATTTCGTACTACCTGGCATTTACCCATTACATCCAGAAGCAGTGCCAGAGTATGCATTTCTTGAAAACATCTAACAGAAAAGTAATACAACTTCGCCAGATAAAATTATTAATTTGGATGTAACGGCTGTGACTACTGTTACTAATCCCCCGAAAATAATCACATAAGGGAATCAAACAAAAAAAAAATGTAGAAAAAAAAATCTTTACCCGAAAGAGGAACAATAATAACCCTTTTTTCATCCAGGCTGATGGCAACAGATTGCCGCCAGTTTATATCTATCCAAGGGCCCGAGAACTATTTTTTTGGACGGGTAGAGAACTATTAAAAGTTTTAATACAACCTTAAATTATATATGAAATGATTAGAAGAGAACCCTATCTTAATTTAATAGACAATCATATTTCTCACTGCAGTCTCGATGCAATAATTTTTGCCAAAGACAATGGAATGATAATGCTTACATTTCCCCCACACTGCACTCATAAGTTACAACCACTTGACGTTGGAGTCCTGGACCCATTTAAAACTGCTTAGGTATTTGCTCAGAGTGATTATTTGCTGTCGCATCTAGGAAGTAAAATAACGATTGGAAAAGACTGTAAATGAAAGAGGTTTCGCTGTTTCGAAATTGTTAAGGAATCTGAACGTTACAAAATTTTATGTGAATTTAATGGCCTGGAGGAGGTTGACAAACAAAACTCATACTTATCTGGACTAATCAGTGTTCTTCCTGTGAAGCGACGGAATAATCAAAAATCGGAAGAAGAAGCAAGATTTAATTCAGCATCGTTTGCTTATCGTGTACGTATTATGGAAGAAGCAGTGCCGGTGATATTCAGGTATGTGTATATGTAAAAGCATTTTTCAGTTTTCATGGGATCTCTGAACTGCAGGTAAAATTCTTTAGAAACGCTCTAGCTTCGGCTGGCATGGCTCCAATAGACATGCGTGAAAAACATTTTAATAGACCATATAGACTTTCAGATGAAACGATAAATAAAGTAAAAGATTTTATAAAGTCCCTTAAAGCCCGAAAGTCACACTATTCCCTAAAAGATTCAAAGAAGCTATACTTATCCTAAGAACTTAATATAACTAAACTACATAGCATGTTTACTCCATTAAATCCACTCAATTTGCTATCCTATGAATCCTTCCGAGAGGTTTTTGAGAAGGACTTTGACAACTCCTTCGAATATTCTCGTAAGGATACTTGCAGCACATGTGACTGTTTGAAATCTAATACTTCGTCACTAACCGAAAAATTAAAAATTTGTACGAACTTCAAGATGTAAATAGTGGTGCATCTGAACTCCAGAAGTTATTCAACGAAAAGGAACTTCACCTTAGAGAAAGTAAACGTTTCTATGAGTTAAAAAGAAAATACCGGAAACGAGCTAGAAAATTATCAACCTGGGAGCAATGCAGTAAGTGTAGACATTAAAGACCACGAAGGAAGAAGAATAATTCCTGGATCTTGGCGGGGAATGCCTAGATCAGAACGTCTTGATTTATATAACATCAGCTTCCCAGCGAAACTATTTACCCGAGGCTCGGGAGATAACTTTGCCAACTACTTTATGGGACCAGGAGCAGTCTCTTGGCAGTTCAGGATGATAGAATAAAAATAACCCTAATTATTTATTTTAATTAATATTTTTATCTGTATTTCAAAAATGCATTCTTTTAAAATAATTCTAATATTATATATAAAAACCTTCTTTATTTACTTTGTTCAAATAATTCTATTATTAAATAAAAAGCAACAAATTTAGAATATGGTTCCCAAGCTTGCAACAGACTATTTTATTCAATTCCTATCTCTATTGTGTCAAAGGAATATAATTACTCTTATACACATAAATTATAATATCCCTTTGTTAATTAAACTTTGAAAACGAAGGAGCATAATCTCTTCTATATACATTTAAATTGCAGGGTGTACCTAATGTAGTAAAACTGTGTTCCAGTCTTGATAACCTAATCTTCTATTCTAAATCTTAGCAGAAATAAGACTTGCCAAATTAGATTCCGATTCATTCTCCTCCCAATTCTGTCTCAGGAAACTATCAGAGGCTGAAAACCAAAACAGCTTTGATTTATACACATTACCGCAACTGGTCCAGTTCCCTTTGACTTCTCCACTTTAGCCACTTTCTGATTATAGGTGCCCCTGATTCTTCTTATCTTTCGCTGAAGGTCCTTGATGCGAAAGACCTGACACTAGAAGCAGTTGCTCCTCCGCCTCATCATGATGATTATGTTATGAGCAGTATTTTTTCCAGGCGTATCTCATAAATCTGAAGGTCTGGAAGATGAGACTCACAGCTTACTTAAAGAACTTAAATTACACATAAATAACTTTCGGAGGCAAAGTTATGATATTGCATCGAACATGTCAGGAATGTATAAACAGGTTTTTACAGTCAAGAATGCGAAGTAAAAATCAACTCGCGGACTACGTGCCGTGTGCAGCCCACTCGCTGAATATAGTAGATTGTTATGCAGCGGAAAGTACCGGTGTGGAAATCCCACACATGACTTCCATGAAATGTTGCCGTGTCAATACGTGAGCAAGAGAGAACTCTGTATAAACTACATCGTACGAACAGCTAATATTGATTATAGTTTTGCAACAAAAATAATAATGATAATAAACACAATAAAAAATATATATTTAACATACAAAAAAATGTTACCCTAATAAATGTCGGTAGTGTGTAAAAAGATTCGAGGATATGATGTGATCCGTTCCGATGTTTAGAGCTAAACAGAAGTAAAAGAAAGGAGGTTTGTTGACATCTAGAGTTCAAGGAGAGTTTATGCGAAAACAAAACAAATTATTTTACTTTTTTTCTTTATAACAAAAAACTGATTATTCAATGTTTGTTTATATTTTTCTTCATACTTGTTATTAACTATAGAATATGAGAATATAATAATAAATAAATTTAAAATCAGCTGTTAAAAATGATTGTTTACAAAGTAAATAACACGGTACTTTTTTATTTTTAAATTTGTAAATACTACAAATAATTACAATAGTAAATACTCGTTTTAAAGGGCATTAATGTGCGGTTTCAGCACTCCAATCAAAAATTAAATCGGTCAATTATTGCACATGATATAAGAGCTCAAAGTCAAAAATTTAACAAAAATAAAAAACATGTCTCTATTTAAGGTAGAAGGGATGGTCCTACGACAAAAAGTCATAGGACCAAAGTTGTAGATCTTTTAAAATCAGTTACCTCTAGTGCTATCCGCTTTTCGATACGACTTACAGTTTACCCGCAATTTGGTTCCGAAAATACCCTTAAAAAAACACTAAAATGCGAATATCTCCCAAACCGCTTGTCCGATTGTACTCAAAAAGTATAGGCACAAACTACTATATAGGACACATATATACCCAAAAGGAAATTGAAATCAAATAAAGCCTACTGAAGTTATCGTCGACAGACCGATTTCGTGCTTAAGCGACTGTAGCTCCGAAACCTCGTAAGCTACGATAATGTAGTTTGCGCCATCAGTTTTGCCGTCACGAGTTCTAAAAAATGCCGCAAACCGCATCTCAATACGATGTCTTGAAGCGATGCTATAGAGGTTTAAAGTTCCGAACGAACGTACGAACGAACGTACGTACATACATACGTACGCACAGACATACATGTATATGAAACGGATTTCTAGGACACCCCCGGGTTCTTAAGACCTGTCCTTTACAGAGATCTCGGAATCACGTTTTGGAGGGTATCACCATACTTCCATTTTCATGGAAGTAAAAACCTGCAAAGAAGCCAATACTTTATTTTCTTCGGTACAAGGGCTGTACAACTTTTTTCTTCTTCAATCCAAAGATGGGATGTACTCAACAAATACCTACTAATGTCCAATGAAGGACCAAAACAATTATGGTGAAATCAATGAGTGATACCGAGAAACCTCAAATAAGATACCTCAAATGAATGACGTAGTGAATGGTCGCTCGGGCAGATGCACTCCGAACCTGGTTACAAGGAATCAAGGAAATCATGTATGCTCTTGAAGACCTTAAGAACGACACAACAATCACACCTGATTGCCAGCTAAAGGGTTTTATAAATCTATGGAACATTTTCAGATAAATTTTCTACTTGGAATAAAATTTTAGAGAGTAGATAGACCTACTTGATGCCACGAAAGAATTATTATAGGCGCTATTATTGTTTTTGGACCAAAAAAAGACGTCTTTTGATGATCGAAAGATTGAAACACTAAAGCTAGCTGGTATAACTACTCCAATGTACGATAGTGTAATAAAACGAACTAAATTTTTCGACGAAACTCAGGTTACCGAGTCTAAGCAAACAAAGAATGCCAGAGACGTCTTTAGGACGAGGGTATGTTACTAATTACTCACAGTCTTATTGTTCAACTAAACAATAGAAGAGATTGTTACGATAAACTGAGAAAGATGCCCAGGTTGTGATTGACCATGACAAATTTCTAGCCTAGAGCTAGAATGTGTGCTAGAATGTCTAGCCTAGAGCTAATGATGATACCTATAGATGAAAAAAAATTTAATTAATGAGTGCCAACACTTCAAATTATAAGTGGGCATGGATAAGCTAACAGGAACGATTAATATATATATATATATATTACATTACATGCTTATATCAAGAAACATTACTTGGAAAGAACTTTCTTGAATTTAGAAGTCCCTATGTTCTGTTCATATACCTAATTCTGATTATTTGAATATTATCATTAGTATTTAACAAGAAGTACGAAGGGGGATGGGACGTCGTGACGGGGTGCCCAGGGCGCAGTGACAGTTTATAACGCGCCTGAGTCGGCATTGACTCTAGAAGCCTGCAAACTACCTCCTTATCACACACTAGGGCTATTCTTGCCCTTAGATCTATTACTTTTCTTACAAATTCTTCTAAGTATAACTTAAGTTCTTCTCTGCAAAATGTTCATGGCACTGATTTTCACGTTTTAATTCAGCTTGAGCCGAAAAGCTCTTCTTAACATACGTATTTCTCAAGAATTCAAAGATTTTCTTGTCACTTGACTTGTCAATCCTTTCATTGTTAGTCCTCTTACGCAATTTTAACCGGCTTTTTATTCAATGCTTCATGACAGTTATTATCCTTCAAAATAAACTTAACCGAAACTCCCAAGTGGAGAAATTGTATCCATCAAACGGTTTAATACCATTTATGATCTATACCAAGATTGATAGTTTTACTGAGTTTTTCGTTGAATAAACTGTCAAAAACATCATAAAGTGTATTAATAACAAATTTTGCAGATACAATTAAAAAGGCCCTTTCAAAATTACGGAATTCTCGTGCTTTTTTTTTTTTTTCGGTGCCGTAAAACATAACCTATACATTTTACCAAAAATCGTTATATTTTACACTAGTAAAATG
The DNA here is from genome assembly GCA_001010745.2 of Gerris buenoi. Lineage (NCBI taxonomy): Eukaryota > Metazoa > Arthropoda > Insecta > Hemiptera > Gerridae > Gerris > Gerris buenoi. The sequence goes on from KZ653261.1 coordinate 82,559, forward strand.
GATAAAAAGAGAGCTTATAGAATTATTAACATAGTTTAAGAATGAAATTAAAAAAGATATGAGTGAATTAATTCAAACTAAACATTAAGAAATCGAAAATAGCGTGTCGGAGATAAAAAAAAAGTGAACAAGACAGACTCCTCCTCTACGCTCGGGAAACCCTGTAGAGGAGAATAGTAACAAATTTATTTTACATAAAATTATGTATGTACTTATATTTATGTATAATATTGTAAATAATTATTAAATAATAAAGAATGTGGTTAAAAAAAAAAAAAAAAGGATGAGCAAGAAACAATGTTAGTGGAGCAAGATATGAAGATTGATATCCTAGAAAAAGGAAATTAGAAAGAAAAAAAATTATTTACGGTGAAAAGTTCGCCGAAGATGAAAAATATAAGTCTTTGAAGGATGTAGTAATACATTTATTTAGGAAATGTCATAAAATAAATATAAGTAACGAAATCGAAGAGGTACACAGAATAGGTAAGGATCGTACAAAGCAACGACCTATAATTGTTAAGCTAACTTCTTTACAAACCAAAAACAGCCTCCTCACTTCAGAGGCCACTAAAGTGGCCTCTCCTGCTGCTTCGCAACAGGAGGAAGCATCAGCGTTGGACGTGGTCAGTACTTGGATGGGTGACCGTTCTAAACTAACTGATTTATTATCATTCTTAAAAAAAATCCCTTATTTTTAATACCTATATTTTATTTAATTATTTGAATTTGGCGGTATTTTGACAGACGTAAACAAACTTTGACGTCATCAAAATCATCGCACTAATAAAATAAATACATTCGCTTATAACTTTTAAACTAAATTATGGAATTTCATGGGGTTTTTTCATAATTGTTCCTTAATTTTTTCCGGTTCCAACGATATGCTATATCTCAAAATCCTATTTATACTTTCCGTATCATTAACCGTCAAAGTTTAAAAATTCAAAAATTGATAACTTCAAAATGGCGGCCAATATCAAAATGAAATTTTGTGGGCTTTTTTGTCATACAGAGAGGTATATTCGTTCAATATATTCAACTCGATCAGGAGCATTTTCGATTTATTATGATTTTGTTTAAATTTTGCTGACTCAGCAAACTGGATTCAAGATGGCGGAAAAAGTTGATTTTCCGGGCGGCACCACTTCAGGTAAGGACTGATTTTTCTGCCAAGTTTCAACTCTCTAGGTTAAATACCTTGGGCGCTAACACACATACATACGGCATGCTGAAAACCACGCAGGAGGTCTTAAAACACCTAAAACGGATAATTCCGTTGAAAACTCGAAAAAAAAATGTTTGGTGAAAACAATACTTTTCCTACTATTAGTAGTGAGGGAAAGTAAAAAGCTAATTTAAGATAAATTATAGTAAGGATTGTAACAATATGTATAAAATTCCCCTAACTGAAGATACGATAGGCAATTAAGATTAACATATAAGGAAAGCTAACCTTAGTATTTCAGAACTCTTATAAAAAAACATTGGTCTTATCAATTATTAGTTTTATCACATACTCACTCATGACTCATTTTCTCCAAGAGAAAATTAATGGTTTCTAATGAATTTTAGTTTATATTGAGAACAGTGTTTCAACAAAGCAGTAAAAGTGTAAGTTATAATGTAAGAAGATAAATTTTGATTAAATTAAAAGGTAAATACGGTTAAATTATAGTTCTATTATACATTTTTAACAAGCAAATGAATGTAGTTTTAGGTTGACGTACAGTTGGATGAATAAAAAAATAACATACAAATTAAAAAAAATAAACATAGAATATATAATATAACAGAAAAACTGAATAAAGGTTAGTGTATAGAAATATATATATATGTAATTATGATATAAGTTGTTACAAGATTATATGTTAACTAGCCTTCACCCCGCGCTCCGCGCGGGGCTCATGCTAGGTATTAGTGGCTGTTTCCTATTGTCATGTAATTAAAAAAAAGCCAATAGAAACTAATTAATATGTATAGTAATTGATACAAATACTAAAAAAGGTGTAATAAATAATAAAGAAAAAAAAGTCATAAAAACCAATTAGACTGTGAAGTTATGATGAAATAAAAAAAAAGAAAAAAAAAAGATGAAATAAAAGCCAAGATGAAATAAAAAAATTAAAAATTAACAAAAAGAAGCTAAGTCGAAAGAAAGCCAAGTAAAGAAAGGTGAAATAGCGATAAAATCAATAAGAAGACAATTTTAAAAGAGCGTAAATTTTCTAGAAATGTTAGCAGAGGGTTATAGTATGGTGGAGATAAGCTAGGCCTAGAGGGGGTTAGTTAGTTAAGTGGGGGGAAGTTAGAAAAGGGGTGGGGGTGAAGCTAAGACAATCAGTCACTCAGTCTAGGCTGGAGCAGTCAAGAAGAAACACTAACATAGGTGCATTAGTTTAATTACCACGCCTTCCTTACGCTCTTGCACTAGTACATACATACACGAAAAAAGTTAAGACCGGTTTCGGTTTTCGGGATGTATAATACGAAAAAGTATCCAAAAAATTTTCAATTCTGACCAATGTACAGACAAAACTTTAATTTTATATATATAGATATGAATGATGTAGATCGATGAATAAAATTAAAAATCTTCTTTTAGGCCTGAAGATGCCTCAAAGGAGGTGAAATATAGCCGACATGGAGTAGTATAAAGTTTTATTTTATTTAATGCCCTAGAGACTTTATATACTGAAGAATATTATCTATAGAAACATTAAAAAGAATAATGCATAATAAATATATATTATAAATTGGAGAGAAGCAATATATGCATATATGGTGGATTCCGCATTATTTCGAATGGGTAGTTTGGAAAAATAAATAAAAAAAGTAGAGTTCATCATTGTAGAGGAAAGTAATTGTAGACCAAATATTAGGATGAAACGATTGCATTGAGTTTGGACTATAGGTAGTAGACTCAATAGCAAATGTTATAGATTTTAATAAAGATTTGTTACCAGAAGTAGGAAGATGTCCAGAAAAATGCACCCTTACAGTAGACTCAACTATTAAACCAATCTCAGAACCACCTAGAAGAATACCTATGGCTTTAAAGGCCCACATACACGGTCAAACTAGTTTGTCAAGCAAGTTTGATCAAAAGTTTGATGCTAAAGTAAGTTTGAAGCCATCAAACTTTCAAATTTCACCCACACAATTTCAATCAACACTAAAGGATTTAGAGGAAAAAGGAATAATTAAGGTACGTCCTGGTTTATATAAGGTATACGAACCAGGAAATTGGGTGAGCAATTTAGTTATACATGAAAAACCAGATAAATCTTTGAGATTATGCTTGGACCTACATAATTTGGATCAAACAATTATGAGAGAATATGTGGTAATTCCAAAAATAAATGATTTGGTTGGGGACCTAGGTGAGGCAAAATGGTGTAGTGCACTTGATATAAAAGATGGCTTTTATCATTTAGAACTAGATGGACCATCTAGTGAACTATGAACATTTAGTATACCGTACACCTTTTGGCTGTTATAAATTTTTAGTTTAAACGTCTGGAGTCAATCATAAAATTGTTCTTAAAACTAAGAACTTTAATCTATGTATTTTCAAAACTAAAACCACTATTAGTGTACAACAACTAAGAGATTGTTATGTAAGGTTAGATCGTGCTCCAATATTTGGTGTATAAATACCTGTTTCTACCTTGAGTCTACAATGGAAACTTGCCTAGTTTGTGCTGATAACATCTTAGAAGATAGTGAGTATGTCGCTTGCGATTCTTGTAACAAACTTATCCACATAAACTGCACTAAAGTTACTCCGACGGAACGCCGCGCCATTGAGCTTAAATCGAAAAGGACTCTTCTTTTCTTTTGTCCGCTATGTCCTAAAAATACTATTTCCGATATTTTTTCTCTCCTTCGTGAAATGAAAGATGAGATTAACCAGTTCAAAAAAGCACAGTACAACCACGAAGGTTGCGATTGTTTGAGCTTAATGTCTGTCATTTCAAATGAACTTGCTTCAGTTAGCAATACTCTATTAAAAGTTTCAAAAAGGATTGAAGAAGTAGAAGAAAGGTGTAATAAAACAAAACACGATTTAATCAAAACTTAAATTTTGGAAAACATTAATCATAATGAAATTGAAATTAATGCTATAACCAATATTCCGGCTCAAATTATGATCACTGATAACAATGATAAGGATGCACAAACTCCCGCTACAACGACCAGTGTTACCAAACAACACGATGAAATTACCCTAGATAAGACAAGTGGCCCAGGTCATGATTTTACATCAAAATTCTTAAATAAGATTTGTGAATCAGCCCCTTCTCTTGATGTGCGCCAAATTAATTTTACAGATGACAAGTATGAATCTCTGGATTTGAGACAAGACAAATCGTATGCTGATGTTATTAAAAAGACACTTCATAAAGCAATGATAGAAAATAAACGTGACTCATTAACACCTGGACTTTCATTTACAGTTAATGAACAAAAAATTTATAGTCATGTTGATAATAAAAATATATCTAAGGGCACTGGATTGAGAAGAGCATCCATAAAAAAACAGATGCGAATAGTCCGGACTAATGTGGATAATAATGATCTAGTTGGGGTAAAAAAAGCTTGGATTCATTTAGGCAAGTTAATGAAAGGCACCACTGTGGAGCAAGTTGAGAATTTTATAATAAAACATCTATCTNTTATTTCTTACTTTTATTCAGAAATCTAACCATTATATAGTTTTCAAAATTTATACTTTCATTTAATTTCTTTGGACATTTATTCATATGTATTACCTCTTTCAGGGTTTCTCCTTATCTTGCCCTTTCAAATTTTAAGATAAGGTGGCGCTCACTTTGATTTTTTTTTTTTTTTTTTTTTTTTTTTTTTTTTTAAATATGTAAATTTTACCTATTAGCACCCAGCCCTAGCGGCCTGACTGAGCACGGCATTATTTCTCGTAACAAACTGTTAAATCTAAAAAAATCGAAATCTGCTTATAAATTAACTTAACTTACTTAAATACTGTAAAAAAAACTGTATAAAAAACAGAATAAAAAACTGTGTTAAAAGGTATGAAAAACTGTATAAACAACCTAAAGACTTTATTAAAATCGGTAGGGTATTTAGTTTTTGCTCCGTAGGTCGCATGTAGTCGGACGAAAATCCCAGCCGGCTGGGATCGAGCCGCATGTCGGAGGTATACGCACGTAATCGGACGACTAGGTCGGATGCAGTGTGAGAGCGCTGATAACATTGCTAAGGTTGGGATCGTTCGTCCGACTACGTACGATTACGCACGACCAAAATTCGGATGTAATCGGATCCAGTGTGAGAGCACCCTAAA
>KZ653262.1:6642-28394 GCA_001010745.2 Gerris buenoi
CAAAAAAATTAGCCCCCCCCTAAAGGCAACCCTGGCTACGCCCATGGTAGTAGCCCCCTTAACAAATAAAATGGGGCTATACACCTTCTGTTTACTTTTAGTTTAGCACGTGTGACGTTAAGTCTGAGCGATAAAATGTGTCAACTGCGCAGTTTGGACCGGTTTTCACGCAGATAAAAAGTCTGCGCATTCGTATCCCCTTTTGCAAATTTTATTTCAACACACTTAGAACTAAAGCTGTCCAAAGTGAAGAGTGGATTGAAGAAAAATCAGACGGTATCTTAAACACATTTAGTTCAGATAAATGTACAGATTTTCTCACAGTTATTTACGACAGGTAATTGCACAGAAAAACTGTGCAGTAATTGCAGTTAATTGCAGTGTAATTGCACAGAAAAACCCTTAAAACATATCAACAAACATTTTTTTATTACCAACAAAAAAGATTATTATAGGTTGTCATAAATGTTTAAGCTGGAGTTTTAATGCTTAAGTATATACTTAAGCCCTGTTGCACAATCGAAAATCAAAAATAAAATTTCGTTGAGCTATGACACTCAATTTGAAGATCCCGCTAACTAAAATTTGTTTGAAATTATTTATAGTTAATACGTTCATATTTTAATTTATTAACGATATGAGGGCGTGTCTAAAAGGTCGTTAAATTGCAGCTTTAAGATGGGGTTAAAGTATTAATCTTTACATATCCACAAACGCGCAACCAAAAATAAATTAAAAATTAAATTGATTAGGTCTGGGGAATACAGAATTAAAGAAAGGTTAAAAATAAAACCAGTGTTGTTCAAATTTAAGATATAATAAAATATTGAGCGCGTTAATTATCCTTTTTTTACTTTTGATAAAAATCCAACTTATGTTTAATAATAATAATAATAATAAATATTCTTTATTCCACCACTTAAAAAAGTATGTAGTACAATTTCAATAATAATACACAAAAATTTAAGTATAAAAAACGCTCATTCAGTAGCTAAACAATAATAAAAAATATGTATGTGGTGAGAGTCCTCAGTAGGTGTCACAGCACCTAGAGAGAGGACTCCGTCTCTCAATTTAGTCAGTATTTAATTATTTTATTTACATTATTATTATTTATATAGATACATATACACACTTCTATATATACACACATACGCAGTTGGTATTATATTATTATTATACATATTATATTAATATTATTATATTAGACGTATTATATTATTAATATTATACGTGTATTTATTTATTTATTTATTTATTTTTTTTAATATTTGATGTATTTATTGATTGTAGTCATTATTTTGTTGATTTAGTAAATATTGTTTAATTTTGTTTTTAAAAGTGATAAAGCTAGTAATCTGTCTAAGTTCTATCGTTAGTTTGTTATAGTAAAATGGTCCAAGGTACGTTGCATGTCGTTGTTTTCTAGCTGTGTGAGTCTGTGGTGTTATCATCTTTAGTTGAGTCTGAAACCTAGTCGGGTCGTCGGGTAGTTGTGAATTATTGTTATTTTGTCAGTGTGAAAAAAATGTAACAAAACTGCTTTCTGATATAAAGATTTAACTGAAAGTACTTTAAAATCGAGAAAAGTCAGGTGTGAGGGATACCTTTTTGGTTTTTTCATGGCTATCTTTATAATGCCTTTTGAATAATTTCTACTGGTTGTATGTGTGAATCAGCTGCCATACCCCAGGATAAGACAAAGTAGTTTAAGATGGACTCGACTAGAGCATGGTAGAGCATTCTCATTACCGATTTATCGGCAAAGAGTCGTACTTGAATCAAACTGTATATGGTTCTCCTGACCCTAGCAACCATCCACGAGATATGCTGCTTCCATTTAAGGTTGTTGTCCACTATAACTCCCAGGTATTTAATGCTAACAACTCTTTCTATGACGTTTCTACAGGTACAGTCTGGTTTTTGTCCGTCAGTACAGTCCCCTTTATGTATATTAATAGTCATGTTGTCCGGTGGTTGTCCTCTTTGGTCAAGTGAAAAGCACATATATTTTGTCTTGTCCATGTTTAATGTCAGTAAGTTATTATCAAACCAGGATTTTACTATTGATATTCCCTTTGATGCATTTCGAAACTATTTGTTTATTTTTATTATTTTGTTAGCAAATAAATAAAGGCGTGTCTGAAAGGTGTTTCGTTTTAAACTTCGCACAAAAATTTGACGGGAGCTACCGGATTCGAGCTCCCCCTCCACTTCTAAGAATTTTAGCTTTAAAGCGTAGTAACTGCTATTGATCGCTCCCTACATCTCCCGTATTGCGCAATCAAAAATTAAAGCAATATTAAATTTTATATGCCTATAAAACCACGATTGGAAGATTGCATTGACTCAAATTCAGAGTGATATTTATATTCGGGTGCTTCTTTAGATTGTTACTCCCCTATGGTTTTTAGAATATAAATGAATGACTAAATAACTATTAAGACAAAAGGATGTTTAGTCCGATATACTTTGGGACAAAGGAATATCACACTTCAATTTTTATAAGGGGAGTAACAGTCTAAAGAAGAACATTCCGTACACCTTCTTTAGATTTTTGCTCCCCTGTTTTTTATTATAATGGGAGTAACAATCTAAAGAAGTCAAATATCCTTTGGGTGGATATAAATCACACTCATATAATACATTTTTTTTTTTTTTTTTTTAAATAAAAATATGAGGACATGTTAACAAAATTATTCACTCACGCAGAGAAATAAATCAATTTGTTATTAAATAATGGTTATGGGAACGTGGATTCCCCATTGTACTTCCTAGAAGTTGGTATCGAAAAAAAATTGTCTGCGATAAAAATTTATTCCTCAAAAGGAGCTTTTTCTAAAACTTAAACTTGTTAGTAAGAATATGGCGCAGGCTGGGCTTAATCACCCTTATTTTTTATTATTAAGTAAAAACATTTTTTGATGCCCTAAAGGTAAGATTTCAAAAACCCTTTTATTGAACATCTTCATATCATACTCGTAAGTGACTAATTTCAAAATTTCAAGGATCTGGTCTAAATGGTTCACAAGAGAATACCTTATTATTATTGTAATTCACATACAAACAAGTAAGGCGCGCTTAACGTAAGTACGTGAGGCGATAATTCACCGGTTTCTGTACGACTTAGTTAACATTATCAGGTGTAATAGTAGCATATTCTTTTGCTACACTTCTAGACCTATTGATGTATAACATGTCACATGTCATGGTGACTAAAAACTTTTTTTAGTCGCCCGCCATATTGGCCGTCATCTTGAAAATATTACGTGTGTTATTTTAATAGTTACATATTCTTTTTCTACACTTCAAGACCTTTAAATTGATGTATAACATGCCATGGTAAGTAAAAACATTTTTTTAGTTACCCGCCATATTGGCCGGGCCGTTATTTTGGAAATATTAAGTGTAGAAACTCCAAAATGTCTCAAACGTCGAGATGCACCTGTGTGCCAAATTTTATGTTTATGTTTCTAGCTATAGTAGTTTATGAATTGAAACAAGCCAACGGACAGACAGACAGACAGAGCCGTTATATAAGGTTTATTTTTGTACTTTGTACAGAAACCTAAAATTACATGAAATTATGTGCCATCTTGAATTAAAATGCCTTCACTTCATTTGTCGGTGGCCCTTTTACCTTGAGGTGTGTAGGGCGGAGATAAGGAGACAGAAAGCCTTCCTCCTGTTCGTCTTAGTTTTTACTGGAGCATCAGTCCAGGACATGACACGTCTCATTAGGCTCTTAATTTTGTCTTAAGTTACTCTTCTTCTCTTTCTTTCTCGAGAACGTCATCCTTCGGTCCTTGTCTACAGAGCTTGTTTTGGTAATCGGGTAGCGTCCATTCGTATTACATGTCCGAATCACTTTAGCTGGGTGTCAAGGGATGTCCAGTCCATCAAAGGATGTAACATTTAGTGATACCCGGATAATTGTTTGGTTACGGACTCTGTCCAGCCTTGTCTTTCCCGCTACTCGTCGAAGGTCGAAGGTATCTCATTTCATGTGCCTGATTCCTGCATTCACGTTTGGAAATGACTGCCCAAGTCTCAACTGTTGGTTAAGATAGGTCTCTAGATGGATTTGTAAACTGTCGTCTTGGTATTCCCTAATATTTCACTATTTCTGAGGAAACTGGTTTTTACAGAGTGGGACATTCCGCCTGCTGCTCATATTCGAGAGTTGACCGCGGCGTTTTTCGTCCCATCTTTAGCTCCACCTTCTCCAGAGGTTTGCAAAAGCCTATGGGGGATATTTTTTTTTGACACCACCATTGTCTTGGTCTTCGAGCTACTCACTTTCATGTTCTTTGCTTGAAGGTGTCTTATTAAGCAGTCGAAGATGCACTGTAGCTTTTTATTAGAGTCTTCTAGCAACACTAACTAGTCGAAGAATACCAATGAGTTTATGGTTTATGTTTACTAATTTCATTCTCCAAATTGAATTAAAATATCGGATCCAAAGAAACTTAGCTTAGTGGATGGTTTGTGCATACAAAGGAAATATATTTTAAACTTTACCTAATCCAACGTTTAAGACTTACATTATTTAAAAAGAAGATTATAGTGTGTTTAAGCTTTTACAAATAACTATAGAAACCACCTTGGATTTTAAAGGTAAATTATAATATCCCTTATGCGCCATGTTTATGCCATGATAAATTACTAATACATAAAAACAATTATAGAAAATGGCCGCTATTTTGAATCAAAATATTCTTTCACTGGCGAGACTTGCATAAACAAAAGTAAGCTTTGTAGCAAATTTGTGATTCTAGAATGAACAAAGTGTATTTCGAAAGTCAAATCCTTCATTTCTGCAAAAAGCTACAATCTCTTTGTATTCTTTTGGCAAATGCCAGTTAGATATTTTTGATTCATAACTCCTACGAAAATTTTTGTTTACCTGTCTGCCCAAGGAGAAGAGAGCTGTTGTAACTTGACCAATATCCTTCTTTTCATAGAGATCAACAGTCTGGAAAAGATCGACATCGGATACACCATAGCTGGACATGGCCTTGAGGAAACTGAAAAAGTAACAAAATTGAAAAATAAAACGTAATATTCATGTAATGATGATAAACATGCTTACGCTGGGATAAAAGAGCACACAATGTAGTCTTGTAGTAGTCAGTTTTCAGGAGAAGAAATATTTTTTGATTCAAGTGTCTTAATATTTAAGACATAGGGCAGCCCTGACACTGACAACGACCAATAAATTAATCTCAGCGAGATAATATTACGTTTTGTTTTAATTGTAATCAATAGTGCAAAATTATTTGACAGAGTACAGAGTTGTAAAGAATTTCTACCGCAGTTTGTGACAAATGTTTGATAGTTCGTTGACTGCACGGGAAAGTAAAAAAAATAAAAAAAAAAAAATAACAGAAATAGGGTGGGGTAGTCAAATCAGTTTTAATTCATTAGCGTAATGTAAAGATAATGCCCTTAACCCTAACTACCCCGAAGACATAGGGTCGCCCTGACGACGACTAATAAATCTCGGCGAGATAATATTACGTTTTGTTTTAATTGCAATCAATTTAATTGTAATTGCAGTATTATTTGACAGAGTACAGAGTTGTAAAGAATTTCTACTGCAGTTTGTGCCAAATGTTTGATAGTGTGTTGACAGCACGGGAAAGTAAAAAAATAAAAAGTAGGATGAGGAGCCAATGAAAGTTCAGGATTTTAAAATCCTAAGCTCTTATTGGCTCCCCACCCCATTTCTTATATTTCCCGTGCTGCCAATGCACTAAGAAACATTTGGCACAAACTTGCAACGGTGGGATTTTTATTCTTTCCGCATATTTTCCGTTTATTAAACTGTCCTAGTGATAAACAAACGGACAGGTTGGAAAATGTGTAAGTAGGTAAATGTTCCTGATTTAGGCAATTAAGCAAAATTAAAATTATAATTTTTTTTGTTAAGTGATTGTATTTTATAATGGATACAATTGGATTTGCCAGTTTTATTATATACTGTACGTTTATTTATTTCGAGTGTTCTTTCCCTTGATTTATCATTGGGAAATGGGAGTATAAAGAGGAAATGACGAGGTCAGTTTTCTGATGAAGGGTAAAGGTAATTTTATTATTCAAGTCTAGGTAAAATGCCTTGAACTTCTGTCCTTAACCAGACAGGGAGGGCTATAAATCAATCCCGTTGCTAAGTTACCTTTACCTCATCTCCCACGGTGTACGCCCATCTTTAAATCGATTCATTTCAGCCCTCTATTGCATAATATTTATTACATTTCAATACATTATTCCAACCCTGAAATATTCAAGTCAGATAATTAGTTTTTATTTCACTGCCACGTGGAATACTATCTTATATAATTCATCGCTCAGGATACAATAACTTACTTAACTCCCTTCGTGCGTAAATAACAATTTCATCGTAAGATCTAAGGTTTTTTTTCTTACAAAAAATAAATAAATAAATAAACATTTAACATCTCCGGAACAGAAACTTGTCTCTCAATCTTCTGTAGCTGAATAATTTATTTATTAACATCCACTTACATGATAAATAGTATTATATAAGATGAAGCATGGTTATATAAGATAAAACCAAGCGATTTTACCAAGATATTAAGAATAGATTTTTACAATAAAATCACGTATCAGTTAATATTTTCCACCATCTTGAACAGACCACCTGATGTATTAATCTTAGGGCAAGAACCTGGTTTGAGTTTGTTCATCAGCTGACAAAGGATCTGTCCGTCCTTAAGGACATCTTCGTAAGCTTCTCCAGGAGGGAACTTCATGCCCAAAAACACTTCCACCCATTCCTTAACAGTTAATATTCTCCAGGAGGGAACTTCTTGTCTAAAACCGCTTCCACCCATTCCTTACCTGTTAATATTCTCCAGGAGGGAACTTCTTGTCCAAAACCACTTTCACCCATTCCTTACCAGTTAATATTCTCCAGGAGGGAACTTCTTGTCTAAAACAGCTTCCACCCATTCCTTACCAGTTAATATTCTCCAGGAGGACATCTCCACCCATTCCTTACTGGTTAATACTGAAATTCCTTACAGTTTAATATAAAAATTAAATCACTTACCAGTTAATATTCTCCATCATCTTGAACTGACCACCTGATGAGTTAATCTTAGGGCAACATCCTGGTTTAAGTTTGTTCATCAGCTGACAAAGGATCTGTCCGTCCTTAAGAACATCTTCATAAGCTTCTCCAGGAGGGAACTTCTTGCCCAAAACTGCTTCCACCCATTCCTGAGCTTCCCTTTCCTGTTCGGGATTCCTCTTGCCTTCAATCTGAAACAGCCATTAACGTCTTTATATATTTTACCAAAAAATTTAATTGTTGTGCTCTCCCACAATTTTTTAAAATTTAAAAATTGCTCGTGGCATTATTAAAAACGAAATTAATGCAAACCAATTAGATTCGATTTTTTTTGAGAGATCCTAAAACTATAAAAGCTTTTTGGATCACTTCATGGAACTTTTGTACCACCAGATCATTGAAGTTGAATCATAGATTTTTTTTAAATTCTAACAATTACTGCTAATCCCCATCTTTTGATGAATATCAGATAGTTACTTTTAACCAAACCTCAAATACATTAAATACATATATTTAATTTTTGTAGCAATCCTTAATTATTTACGACCGAAGTAAGTAGTTGGCATGTGGTATGCATTGCATTTATTAAAGAGTCATTGCCAGAGCCAGAGATCGTACTATCGTACGTCTTCTTTGAGATTAAATGTTGGGTTTGCTGCGGACTAAAGATTTTGTTTGTTACATTGTATGTAGTAAGTATTGGCACTGATGTTTATTTATAATGCTAATAGTATCTACTTATTTCATTGACTTAAAGCTTTTTTAAAATTTATTTTATCTACTCGCGGCAGCAAAATTAAACATTACTTAACTGTTTTTAGGCTGGAAAGTACTATTTCACTGATTTGTCATTAAAATATTATAAACAGGCAGGAAAGTAGTTAAAACAGTCAGGAAAATGATTAGTAGATCTTTAATTAAAAAATAGTGGAGTGAATGGCTATACTGCAGCGTCATGTAAACATTGAACATCCATATTATTTTTATTATTGAAGTCATTCTAGATTAGACTAGCTACTTTTCTTGATCTATCCTAGTTACTTCTTTTCTTTTAATCAATAGAAGATATCTTTAATTATTTTTGTAATTTGTTAGTAAAAATATAAATAAATATATTATATTCCGTGCATTATTCATTCAAAAGTTATGTGCTATAAACGTGTGTCTTGTATTTTGTTGTTATAGACTCAGTTTGCTTTTTACTTATTGTTATTATTCCCAAGCCCAAGTTTCTTATTTGAACATTAATTTTAGTTAATACATTATTATCTTTATTAATATGACATATAGATAACATTTTAGCAGTTTCTGCCTCGTTTATTCATTGCCTCAATAGGTAAATTACCTGCCGAGGCGAAGCCGAGGCAGTTAATTACCATGGCCTATCCTCGCCTTCGGCTCGGAGGCTACACAAATCACTCGTCAGTAAAATTCCATTTTGCTGCCTTGTTACATAAATAACTATTATCGCCCTCCACTTGTAAACATTCCTACCCTGAGCGGCCGGTAATGTTCTATATTACAGCCCTGGGGCCGGTAATAATGCATGGTTTTTCCATTACAGGGCCGCTAGTAGTTCGATAAGCGGCGGCTTCCTGGCCGGGCCGCGGCGTGCAGGAAGCGCTAGTAGTTCTCAGCGTCAGCTGTTCAATTTGTAAACAATCAATATTTTTATAACTGCCGTTTGTTTTGGTAATGATTCAACCCTAAAATGCATTTATTGTTTTTGAAGATTACGGAAAAATAGTTACATATTTGTAGTTAGTTTACATGTGGAGGGCGATAAAATAGTGTACGCACCACGAGCAGTAAGCGCTATGACAGCCCTCGGGCGTTAAACGCACTCGTGCTTTCAAACTTCGCCCTCGGCCTGTAATAACGCTCTTACTGCTCTAGATACGTAAATTGCTATTTCATGTTCACTGATTTTAATAACAGTAAGTTATTAGTAACAGTGTATAATTTATAAAATTATGATAACATATTAGCAAAATTGTAAATCGGTATTATTAACATTATATGCATATGCTATATGCTTAATCAAACTGTGGGTTATTTATTACATTAAGGTAGTAGAATAAGCTATATAAGGTGTCTTATCTAAATTAATATTAGCGTCTAGCTTCTAATAAATTGAAACTTAGCAAAATTCGGTACTGTAAAAATTACATTAAATATTGTTAGTAGAATAAGCTATATTATGTGTCTTATCTAAATTAATATTAGCGTCTAGCGTCTAATAAATTGAAATTTAGCAAAATTCGGAACTGTAAAAATTGCATTACCTAAATATTGTTAGAACAGAAATTAAGATAATAGAAGTAAACTATGTATTAAGGTGTCTTATCCAAGTTGATTTTTGCTTCTAATAAATTGAAATTTAGCAAAATTTGGTGCTGTTAGGCCCTCCGCACACGGAGCAACTCAAAACAAACTCAACTGGAAACTCCAGTTGACTCTACAACTTTGAGTTGACTATGAGTTTCAACCTGTGTAATTGAGTGGGACACCGCACACGGAGCAACTCATTACAAACTGGGTTTGCTTTCTGTCAACTTAAAAATGACTGGAGTTCCCAGTTGAGTTTGTTTTGAGTTGCTCCGTGTGCGGACGGCATAAAAATTACATTAAATACGGTTTGAACAGAAATTTATGGTGCATAGAATATAATCGAAATCAGACTGAAATGTCCTTGTTATTTTACCATTTAGGTTTTTATTTTATCTGAAAAAAAAAAAAAAAATACTAATTCTCTATTCTCTATAGCTTGAAAAGTTCTCTTTAAAAGTAATTATTAATTGCATGCATGGATACGAAGACAAGCATTACATTAGATAAGGAACAGGTGAAAGAATACTGATGAAGATTAAAGGGCAGGTAATCTTGTGAAAAAAAGTAGGGGGGTTATCGGTAATCAAGTAGTCCAACAAGTGGTTAAGAAGGGCTCATGCGACTACCGAAAAGGTCGCATGAGATCACCTGTTGCATTCACAGAACGAAAGTACTAGAATCTAACCCTTGTAAAGGACTAATCTTTCCCTTCAAAAGCTTATATAAACAAGTACCACATCCCTTTTACAAAACACATTATTAGGGGTACGGAGTTAGACAATTCTGTACCTTTTTTGATACTTCTTTTGACTGTTACTCCTCTTTTAAAAAACAGAAGGGAGTAACAATTTAAAGAAGGTGTACGGGATGTTCTTTTTTAAACTGTTACTCCCGTTATAAAAACAGAAATGTGATATCCCTTTGTCCCAAAGTACATTGGACTAAACATCCCTTTGTATTAATAGTTATTTAGACAAATGTATAAATAATTATATCCATTTATATTAAAAAAAAAAAAAAAACAAAGTATGAGACAATCTAAAGAAGTACCCCATTGTTAAGTAAGGAATATGATACTATTTTCTATCCAACATAATTACCACTTTCCAGATTCCAGCTTAAGCAATTTGTTTCAGACAGTTTTATATGTGTGCAAGGCGAGTTTTTAAGTGCTGTTTTTGTGCTAACTTTCGTAACGTATTTTCAGATTATGGGGTGTGGTACAATAACAAAATAAATGTTTATAGATTTAAAAAAAAAAAAAAAAAAAATACTACGCATAGGTTGTATTTGACCTAATGCGTATTGAGAACTAGAACAGTGTCGTCTATATATCGAATAATTCACCTGGTTTTCAACTCTGCTAGTCCTAAAAATAAAATTCTTTATTTCTTTTTGGAAAATTCTAGATTCGGGGGTGGATTATTAAGACACATTTCTCAATTTACAAGGTTCTTAGAACGCCCACATCGTTTCTTATTAGGTATACTTCGAAGACAGATGCCAGACCTACTTGGCAACGAGTCAAACATCTTGTTCAAAGCTGGTTTTCAATTAACTGTAAATATTCAAAATGTTCAACCATTGGTCGATGAAACAATCAATCAATTTATTTCTTCTATCGATGTTAAATTCGATTAAATTTAATTTATCATGTTAATTATTATAATTAAGTGATATCAAATAGCCACGAACACGAAAAACAAAATATTAGAACTCTAAAGGCTCCCATACGCGATCAAACGCGCAAACATCAAACAACTCCATACACGGTCAAAATGTTTGCGCTATCATTTTGACCGTGTATGGGGGCCTTAAAGTAATATTTTGATATACGCATTAGCATGTATATAATATAAAAATAGGCATGGTAAGTTTTTGAGTACCTACTGATATACTGGTAAGTTTTTGAGTACCTACTGATATACTGGTAAGTTTTTGAGTACCTACTGATATACTGGTAAGTTATTGAGTACCTACTGATATACTGGTAAGTTTTTGAGTACTGATATACTCGTAAATATATAATATACTAGCCTTCAACGCGAGTTTTGCGCGTGGCTCATGCTAGGTATGTGTGGCTATGTTTCCTATTATGATGTATGCCTAGCAATTAAATGAAATCCCTAAATAGTTTTGTTTCCAAAGCCTTCTTAGAATATAGTAGGGACTATAATATTATACGTAATACCATTACTTGGAATAAAATAATCTCCGAATCGTAGTTTGGAGTCTATTTATATGGTAAAAAAATAAAAAAAAAAATCTATTTTATTATTAGGTACGATAAATAACTATTAATATAATAAATATTTAATAATTATTAAATAACTATTTTTTATTTCTCTTTATCAATATTGAATTTAATCTCGCAATAAACTTAATTGAGCGTACAAAAATATACTCTAATTCTACTCCTCAAGAGCATTTATTCTTCGTATAATATGAGTTATGTTATATATTAAAGAAAATAGATATTTATTTTTATTCTATATGCGTAAATCTATTAAAGAAAAACCTATAAAAAGGTAAACATACGTATATTTTTTACCTTTTTAACAGGTTTTTCGTTTAGACAGTTTAGCGCCAATTAAGTCGGACTGGTGGCGACAGACACATACGCACACATAATATGTACATAGACAATACTTTAATTTTATATTCATATCATATATATAATAAATAGACGTAAAATTAAAGTTTTGTCCCTCTGTCCGACGTTATAAGTGCAAAACTGGCTAAACAAAAATCAATAATTTTTTTGCAGAGGTGTGCGCAAACATGTTACGCATGTTGTAGGCTTGGTTTCATCGAAAAATATTAAGTAGTACCAATGTTATTTAACAATTTAACTAAAAATATTATAGATGGCGTACACAAATTTGTTTTTTGGTGGCTTATTGTGGCTAAATGGTAAGTCGTATCGAAAATCAAATTCCACCAGCGGTAACTGATTTTAAAAGATTTAAAATTTTGGTCCTATAATTTTTTGACGTACCCCCATCGGTTCTACCTTAAATAGAGTCAAGTTTGATAAATTTTTAAACTTTATGGCGTACGCAATTGTTGACCGATTTAAATATCTGATTAGGACGCTTAACCCTAACATTAATGATCTTTAAATCGAGTATTTGTACATAACAAAGAAAACTAAATATCTTCTTACTTTACAAATAACCATTTTTTACCACTACTTATATGAAACAAAGTGCGACGTACAGACAGACACGTAAGAGCATAAGGGTTTCGATGAGGATCTACGAAAACCTAAGACCCTAATGATTATAACCCTAATAATAATATACTCTAATATTGTAAAACATTAATTTAAATTGTTTCAATCAGAAGAGTTTTCTCTGGAATATAATGTTTCAATAGAGTTTATACGAAGAAAGGTCAGTTTTGGCATCAAATCAACTGAGTCATTGAAATAATTGAGAAAAAATAAAAAATTAGAAACGAAAATTACATCAATTCAATTTAAGATAAACTCAAATCTTTGTTAATCAGTTTTTCAACATTGTAAAATGTATTGTTAAATTGTTTAAATCAGATGAAAATGAAAAAAATATTGTTATTTAGTTGAATGAAAGAATATTGTTAGAGATTTACATGAAACAAGTTCGCCTTTTATTTATTACATTCTTGAATCATCGTAAATCTGCTTTTTGTATGTTTTTGTTGTTGGGAATCTTGCCGAAGAGCTGATTTGTTTATTTAAGAGCTTCATCGGGTCTAAAAATAGGTATTTTTTTCCTTCTAAACTTCGAAACATTCTGTGTGGTTTTAATAACATAACAATTCTAATAATAGATATTTTCTAATATCAATCAGCTGTTTCATTTGATACTCGACACTACTAAGTTTGGCTCACAACTAAACTATTTTTATTCTGTTTCTGGCTCCTCGTTATTAGTTCCAAGAAGAATCTAACGCTTCAAAGAAGCTTTTGGAATTGTGTTGAATGGTTTTTATTTTACGTATACATTTCTTTTTCAAACTGAGCATAAACAAATGAGGGATATAAATCAAATTGAAAGATTTAGGGTTTTAATAAAGCTAGAGTTTAATCCTAATAACAGATAATATATAGGGGCAGAAAGATTTAGGTTTTTAATAAAGCTAGAGTTTAATCCTAATAACAGATAATATATAGTGGCAGAAAGATTTAGGGTTTTAATAAAGCTAGAGTTTAATCCTAATAACAGATAATATATAGGGGCAGAAAGATTTAGGTTTTTAATAAAGCTAGAGTTTAATCCTAATAACAGATAATATATAGTGGCAGAAAGATTTAGGGTTTTAATAAAGCTAGAGTTTAATTCTAATAACAGATAATATATAGTGGCAGAAAGATTTACGGGAAAATGCTTGAATGATACATTTTTGGGCATTGAGTCCACATATCGACGTTTGAATGGAGAAAATCAGTATATATATTTAATTTAATTGATATAGTAATAGTAGATGGATCTGAAGATGTGAAATTCTAAAGCATTAATCCATTTTGATTACCATTTGGTCCTCTAGGAACTCTGATGTCATTTTATATAAAATTTAGTAACTATATTAGAGTCATCTATCGGTGAAATGTAGAACTATAATGAATACAAGCGAACACCATCCACCCACCTATCGTCAAAATATTGTACTATAAATGAAAACCTATCGACCTCTTTTAAATTCTAACTTCCTGGCACTCCTGCGCCTGCGTGATGGAAATTTATTTTTTACCCCAGAGCTACATCCATGTTAATTTATAGTGACAAAAGAAACCAAAGATTAAGTTTGACAAATGAGACACAATAAAATGGTTGTGCTTGATGTTGATGTCTCAAATAAAAAGGGTTTCGTTGGTATTGTGAACATAAAATTATTTTTCGACATCAGAAGTAGCAATAACTGCTACTACAAAAAAAATGCAAAAAGTTAAAAGAAATAATTTTACATCAGGTCCCCTTACGACCATTAGAAACTCTTCCAATCTACAAGGGGTTCACAACTTTCAACTTCAACAAATCGATCGTTCCATCGATCTGATATTTTTGTGCAAAATTCAGATTTATTATAGTTTGGTTTGAATGTTATATTACTCTACCCCTCGCATTAAAAGAAAAACAAAAATGCTTTGAAGATGTCTTCTAAGGATACGAGCCGGGCCTTAAGGCCCCCATACATGATCAAAAATTTTTGCGCAAACCTGATGTCGGGCAAATTTAAGCCATACACGTTAAATATTATATTTGCGCAAACATCAAACAGCCCCATACACGGTCAAAATGTTTACGAAAACATTTCGACCGTGTATATTTAAGGACCAGGTACGGCTTGTGGGTAAACTGGTAACAGGCTTTTATTTTATTTTTATTATTAGAAAAAAAGTAAAATAAGTAAATGAATTGAGATAAGTTATTATAGATAATTTATTAAATCTATTTAAAGACCAACAAATCAAAACAAACATTCATTTTTATTGGAATAAATTTAGTTGCCTTAGGTTGGCAATAACAAATCATTTCGAGGTAAGTCGTCGGGACACTATTTGATTAAAAAAAGGATCAATCAAAAGAATCAAAGAAATCAGTGAAAGACAACAACAACAAACTTAATACGGTCAATACATTTGCTTGCATTGAAATGATGTTTGATGGATATACAGTCTATAAGATTAGAGTTGGCACAATCAAAAGGCGGGCAAATTTTGAGGGAAACGATTCTATTGGTCCCCCATGTTGAATGCAACTTCAGAAAAAAATTCTCTACTCTACCCCTGTTCCACAAACAAAATTTAACATGACAACACTGATTTTCCCTTTTTATAACCCCAAAACTACCTCCACGTTTGTTGTTTCCCGCCTTCGATTGTGCCAACTCTAATCTTATAGACTGTAGTTTAATAAAGGAATAACTATGAAAAACAGCGTAAATTGAACTGTTTCAAAAGCTTATTGCTAAATCACTAGGAAACTTTCAACAATGGAAACTTCAGAACAGTATAAATATTAGATAAACAAACGAATTGGTTTTTACTTTCTCATATAAAGAGAAAGTATTGTGGTGGTTTTTTATTATAACCTGACTTAAGACTGAACGGCGAGAGGGAAACTAGCGAATACGTCTCCACCAGTTTCATGAATATTGTTAACTATATAACCTGATACGCACCTAGATTCGCTAGCAGTGAACCCACCATTACATAGATAGGAAACGATAAGCAAGTTTAAAACAAATGACAGGAAATGATATTATAAAGGATGAGTTAGAAAATGTTGGAAAATTTTAATTGGATGCTTTGGATCTTTATTTAATAAAGCTATCAAGTTGAGGGGGGGCATGAGAAATTCTCTGTAATGCCCCCGTCACTGTTTCCTCTGTAATACCCACTCTATTCGACAGGCGAGTATCCTGAAAATCAATATAATCACTGTGAAAATAGCTTCCCTCTCATCTCACACAATTTATATTCCGTTTTCCTCCTGCGTTTCAATATTATGTATAATAGTGTTTATATAGCCGTTTATATTAGTTCTCATTTAAACGTACGCATTTCTCAAGCAATAAATTAAAATGTTCCAGGTCGTTCGTTTGCATATCCACAGGACTTGCAACACTGTCTTCACAATTAAGCAAATACCACCTGGGGTATCCTCACAAGATAAAGTCGCTACTTCTTAGGTCGGAGGAATATCGAATTAAGCAATGCACCTCAGAATTTGATCAGATAAAATGTATACATTAAAAATTATGAATTAAAAAGCCCAGAGCATAAAATAAATTTATTAAACTAATCAAAATAAGTCAAAAGAATTTTAGCGAACAAGAGGTATTCGCTAAAGTCTGTTTCAGGTAATCTGTCATTACAGTCTTATGAAGTTTATCACCTCTCAAAATTTTCTATCAGAAAATTTTGGTATTCTAGAGGCATAATAAACATTCAGTCGCTCTGTATAGATAATCATTTATATAATCGAGTAGTGTCCTGACTACGGCGACGCACGACTCACCTTGAAATGATTTGTTATTGCTGAGCTAAGGCAACCACACTAATTCCAATAAAAATAAGTATTTGCTTTGATTTGTTGGTCTTTAAATAGACATAACTTATCCAAATAGATATCTAAATTAATTTAATTAATTTTACTTTTTTCTCCAAGTATAAAATTAAACCAACAACTCGTATTACCTAAGTGTAATCGAAGATCGCTACTTATATAAATATTTGCACCGTCTCAAAGTTATGAATATGATATACATTCGTTAGATTTAATCAATATCTGAATAAAACTATATTGAAATCTGTGGCAAACAATCATATTCGCTATTCACTAGTCTACATTAAGACAAAAAAAAAAATATAAATAAGAACAAGTAATATACCTAGAGCAACTACTTAATGTGACCTTCACTTTGCAAGTTATAACCCTGACAAGTTGGCCTTACATCGGAAAATTTTGTTCGCTAGTTCGCTTCTTCAGAAAAATAAATATTAACAAAAATCAACACATTCATCAAAATGAAATGATTAAGCACGTGATAGACATTAGATATTACTACAAGAGTTGCAACCAATTGAAATTCAAATAATTACTATCAATTGAAATTCAAATAATTACTATCAATTGAAATTCAAATAATTACTATCAATTGAAATTCAAATAATTACTATCAATTGAAATTCAAATACATACTATCAATTGAAATTCAAATAATTACTATCAATTGAAATTCAAATAATTGCTATCAATTGAAATTCAAATACATACTATCAATTGAAATTCAAATAATTACTATCAATTGAAATTCAAATAATTGCTATCAATTGAAATTCAAATACATACTATCAATTGAAATTCAAATAATTACTATCAATTGAAATTCAAATAATTGCTATCAATTGAAATTCAAATACATACTATCAATTGAAATTCAAATAATTACTATCAATTGAAATTCAAATAATTGCTATCAATTGAAATTCAAATACATACTATCAATTGAAATTCAAATAATTACTATCAATTGAAATTCAAATAATTGCTATCAATTGAAATTCAAATACATACTATCAATTGAAATTCAAATAATTACTATCAATTGAAATTCAAATAATTGCTATCAATTGAAATTCAAATACATACTATCAATTGAAATTCAAATAATTACTATCAATTGAAATTCAAATAATTGCTATCAATTGAAATTCAAATACATACTATCAATTGAAATTCAAATAATTACTATCAATTGAAATTCAAATAATTGCTATCAATTGAAATTCAAATACATACTATCAATTGAAATTCAAATAATTACTATCAATTGAAATTCAAATAATTGCTATCAATTGAAATTCAAATACATACTATCAATTGAAATTCAAATAATTACTATCAATTGAAATTCAAATAATTGCTATCAATTGAAATTCAAATACATACTATCAATTGAAATTCAAATAATTACTATCAATTGAAATTCAAATAATTGCTATCAATTGAAATTCAAATACATACTATCAATTGAAATTCAAATAATTACTATCAATTGAAATTCAAATAATTGCTATCAATTGAAATTCAAATACATACTATCAATTGAAATTCAAATAATTACTATCAATTGAAATTCAAATAATTGCTATCAATTGAAATTCAAATACATACTATCAATTGAAATTCAAATAATTACTATCAATTGAAATTCAAATAATTGCTATCAATTGAAATTCAAATACATACTATCAATTGAAATTCAAATAATTACTATCAATTGAAATTCAAATAATTGCTATCAATTGAAATTCAAATACATACTATCAATTGAAATTCAAATAATTACTATCAATTGAAATTCAAATAATTGCTATCAATTGAAATTCAAATACATACTATCAATTGAAATTCAAATAATTACTATCAATTGAAATTCAAATAATTGCTATCAATTGAAATTCAAATACATACTATCAATTGAAATTCAAATAATTACTATCAATTGAAATTCAAATAATTGCTATCAATTGAAATTCAAATACATACTATCAATTGAAATTCAAATAATTACTATCAATTGAAATTCAAATAATTGCTATCAATTGAAATTCAAATACATACTATCAATTGAAATTCAAATAATTACTATCAATTGAAATTCAAATAATTGCTATCAATTGAAATTCAAATACATACTATCAATTGAAATTCAAATAATTACTATCAATTGAAATTCAAATAATTGCTATCAATTGAAATTCAAATACATACTATCAATTGAAATTCAAATAATTACTATCAATTGAAATTCAAATAATTGCTATCAATTGAAATTCAAATACATACTATCAATTGAAATTCAAATAATTACTATCAATTGAAATTCAAATAATTGCTATCAATTGAAATTCAAATACATACTATCAATTGAAATTCAAATAATTACTATCAATTGAAATTCAAATAATTGCTATCAATTGAAATTCAAATACATACTATCAATTGAAATTCAAATAATTACTATCAATTGAAATTCAAATAATTGCTATCAATTGAAATTCAAATACATACTATCAATTGAAATTCAAATAATTACTATCAATTGAAATTCAAATAATTGCTATCAATTGAAATTCAAATACATACTATCAATTGAAATTCAAATAATTACTATCAATTGAAATTCAAATAATTGCTATCAATTGAAATTCAAATACATACTATCAATTGAAATTCAAATAATTACTATCAATTGAAATTCAAATAATTGCTATCAATTGAAATTCAAATACATACTATCAATTGAAATTCAAATAATTACTATCAATTGAAATTCAAATAATTGCTATCAATTGAAATTCAAATACATACTATCAATTGAAATTCAAATAATTACTATCAATTGAAATTCAAATAATTGCTATCAATTGAAATTCAAATACATACTATCAATTGAAATTCAAATAATTACTATCAATTGAAATTCAAATAATTGCTATCAATTGAAATTCAAATACATACTATCAATTGAAATTCAAATAATTACTATCAATTGAAATTCAAATAATTGCTATCAATTGAAATTCAAATACATACTATCAATTGAAATTCAAATAATTACTATCAATTGAAATTCAAATAATTGCTATCAATTGAAATTCAAATACATACTATCAATTGAAATTCAAATAATTACTATCAATTGAAATTCAAATAATTGCTATCAATTGAAATTCAAATACATACTATCAATTGAAATTCAAATAATTACTATCAATTGAAATTCAAATAATTGCTATCAANGAGTTCCTGCTTCAGTCCGGGAACTGTTTTCACGGTTCTAGAACTGTCCCAGAACCGTTCGACTCTCTGTTGGAACACGGGACTAAAAGTTCCAGAACCGTCCGAGAAGCGTGTAGGAACGGTTTTAAGATAGTGCGCATGCTCCGGACAGTTCTAGAACCGTCCGCGGCTCTGTTGGAACATACCTCCTATACCGAGAGCGGGCAGATTGCACACCTCCTATATCCTTCTAACTCCCTTATTACACATGTAACGCTTTTTGGTGTCGATTTTTAGTAACACTTATTGAGTTAATGTGCCATACCCAAGACATGAAAATGTCAATACAGCACATAACATTAAAACGATTAAAGAAATAATTAGATATCTACAATCTACAGGTGTCCTTTTGAGTCTTTGTCTTGGTCAATAAGGCGGTGGGTTTCAGAAGTTTGACTAATCGGTCCATTGGACTGTTGTTGCATGACAAGTATAAAGGTATGGAAAAGTTGTGTTGTGAGTTCTCTAAGACTCATACATAAAAAGTGGAATGACGCCAAAAGAGGTTCGTGCCACCACACTCGAAACTGTATAGATGCAGGATGCAGCTGAAATTTAATCTCTGCCTAATTTAATGCTGTTGACAAAGACTCATCGATAAGTGCTAGAACTATAAGACTANGTAATTGTAGTTATTTACGCACCAAGGGAGTAAAGTAAGTGATTGTAACCTGAACGATGAAGTTAATTCCTGAGGAGAACCATAATGTTAACTCATAGGCGTAGCCGCGGGAGTTAATTATTAGTTGGGTACAATTGATTTTTACTTTCAATTTTATTAAGCAAAATGTAAATACTTTGGAAAAAAATAAAATAAATAATAAATAAATAGTTAGATATAATCTTAACAAACAATTCACTAAATAAAATTAACTTATAGATAGTAATTATTAAAAATTCAACTCTAAAATAAGATGGGAGTAACAGCTGATGGTTGATTTGTGTATTGTATACATATAGGATTAGTTTATCTACATTTAGAAATTATGATTTTACTTTCAACTTGTTAAAGGTTTGTTTAACAGATAAATCACCGTGACAAGCGTTCTAGAGGTTG
The DNA here is from genome assembly GCA_001010745.2 of Gerris buenoi. Lineage (NCBI taxonomy): Eukaryota > Metazoa > Arthropoda > Insecta > Hemiptera > Gerridae > Gerris > Gerris buenoi. Next base: position 27,461 of record KZ653262.1, read on the forward strand.
TACGTGTAGAAGAGGTTGTAGAAGAGGTTGTGCGTTGAAGAAGTTGCATGAAATGTGTGTGAAAATGAAATTATAGATTTAGACTCTAAACAAAAGTTGATAAATAATAAAATTGATTGAGCTCAGTAAATAAATTAAATTAATTGAGGATATTTTGCACGGAATAAATAGCCTGCAAACTGCGATTAGCAGGATATTGTAATTGTATTCTAAAAAATGCAATGAATGATGTATAATATAGTCCTGAATATTTTCTATGAAGGCTTAGGAAAAGAAATGTAAGGAAAAGACATATTAAGGCGTTTTATTTATTTGCTTGGTCTACTTGACAATAATAAAACTGATAAAAGGAAACCTAGCCACTGATTCCTAGCATGAATCCCACGTGGAGGGCGCGCCCTCCAGCCCCCGGGGCGGGGTGAAGGCTAGATCCTTCCTTATAAAAGTATACAAATATAACATTCAGACAAATTTAAATTTTAAAAAGTGATTATGATAAATATTTAAATTCCATGGACTAATGCGAACTTAACAAATAAAAAAAAATAAAAAAAAATGTAATGTAACTCTTTTTGGTAACGCTTTCCGAGTTTATGTGCCAAAGTAACGACATAAAAATGTCAAAAAAATTCGAGCGTGCAGATTCTTGCGTTTGTAAATTAGATATGAAAACGAACACACGGTGTGCACGAAGAAAGAAAGTACTTTTCTTCTTTTCCAGTTCATTAAGAAGTAATATTTTAGCTTCTTCACCCCTATTTTCATAATAAATTAAAAAAAAATAACATAGTATAACGAAAATAAAAAATAACAATAAATTGTATGCATGTAAGTTTAGTAGAAATAAAATTCTAAGGGTTATGGCGTTTGTCTGCTGCAAATTGGAGCAGTAGAACAGTAGTTGTAGTTGTGGAGGGGGGGGGGGATGCACGAG
>KZ653262.1:38629-59290 GCA_001010745.2 Gerris buenoi
CCCTGTGTACCAACATTTTAACTTCATAATCTCATGTAAGCAGTGACCTTCCCCTAGTTTTTAAAGAAAAATGTGTAAATATCCATCAAATTGGGATACACTGTAGATTTGTATAAAAGACACACATAGACACTCTTCATTTATATAAGATGTAGCTATACATATTTTTCCATTTTACCCCCTCCTAAATGAAAATATGACAAAACTGTACATAACAACAATTACTCTTAAAGTAAATGCTTAGACCCCGTATTCATTACGTGTATACCCCGTACCCATGTACCAAAATTTAAATTTCCAAAATTCATGTAGATAGTGATTTTCCCCTTGCTTCGAGTGTGCAAAATTCATCAAGATCGGTCTAAAACTGTAAATTTTTATAAAAACATACGCCATACGTTGAGTTTTAGATACATTTTTCAATTTTACCTCCCCAAAACGTACATAACAACAATTACTGTACTGTTAAAGGTTTTCAACGGTGGGCATCATAATGGGTTTTCATTACTTTGACATTTGTACCCCGTACCCCTGTGTACCAAAATTATAATTTATTAGTGGGTGTCTATGATATGAACAGAGTATATCCTCAAAATTTCAAGTCTCTCTGTTAAGCAGATTTTGCTGTACGTTGATTCTTATGTCAGTCAAACAGGACTTTGCCGCTTATATTAGAGATTATTATTCATTGAAAAATATTAAACGTAGTCTCATTTTTCTAGCCGGAAGATGTAACACTCTATTAATATGGCGGAGTAGTCTCAGAAATATTTCAATGTATACAGTATACATTAATGCATGATACAACGTAATCACACAAATATATCTTGTTACCGAATTGGACGAATAAAAATCAAAGAAATTAACTAACTCTGATTTGAGTGAAATCTATTTTTAACAAATAAAAAATAATTCTACGATTTATGCACATCTTTATACGAGACCATTTGATTATTTTGGCTGTTGCTCTACACTCTGCAGTCAAACGTCAGAACCCATTAACCTTCTTGAGTCATTATTTCCTTAGTCCAGTTAATGTTCTGTAACATATTTTAAATCCCCTTGACGGATATATTCAGTGGTAGGAACTCAGAGCGGTTATCATTTTTACCGCTGCAAAAACTTTATTTTATTATAAATCAAATTATAATTACTATTTACAGAGGGAGACGGACAGAGAAAAATAGACTTCAGCGCCGGGACTCGAACCATGGACCTCCCCTCATTTCCAGTGTGCGGGAGCTCTAACTTTATTTTATTAAAAAAGCAAAGAAACCCTAAAAAGACAGGCCCAAAAAAATAGCCTGGGGCATATTTTCGCATATTTTTTTCCAGGTAAATTACAATTTGTCTAATTAACAAGGCAGCTTTCAGCCTTCATAAGCCTATCATCAGTGTCGATTAAGGAATGAAGCTGCTATACTAATCAAATCAATTTTAATTTTCATGGAGTCACAATTTACGTTAGTTCTTTATGATGATTTACATCAAAAATCCCTGACCCTAAAATTGCTTTACGTCATTCCAGTTACTCCCTTCCCTATGCTTCCCTATGCCGGAGCATAGGGTAAGAAAATCCCTTCTATTCGGATCGCCCAGTGGTTTATATATGTTGCTCCCGTTTTTCCCATTTCCTCTTCCTCTATGTTGCTTCCATTTTTCCCATTTCCTCTTTCTCTATGTTGCTTCCGTTTTTTCTATTCCCTCTTCCTCTATGTTTCTCCGGTTTTCCCTATTTCCTCTTCCTCTATGTTGCTCCCGTTTTTCCCATTTCCTTTTCCTCTATGTTGCTCCCGTTTTTCATATTTCCTCTTCCTGTATGTTGCTCCCGTTTTTCATATTTCCTCTTCCTGTATCGTTTTCTCGCTCTCTTTTTCTTTATTCGCTCTCGTTTTCTTTATTTCCTCTTCCTCTATGTTGCTCCTGTTTTTCCTATTTTCTCTTCCTCTATGTGGCTCTTGTTTTTTCCTATTTCCTCTTCCTCTATGTTGCTCTCGTTTTCTCTATTTCCTCTTCCTCTATGTTGCTCCCGTTTTTCCTCTTTCCTCTTCAACCGTTTTTTATAGAATTTTATAGAATTTTTATAGAATTTCTCGTTAATTTGTTTATTAAATAATTGTAATTTTCGTGTATTTCTTGGTTTGATAATTTGTAGAAATGTCAATTACAGTAAAATCTGCTAAAGTGACCACCCGTGTATAATGACCACCTGGTCAATGTGAACCACTTTTTCATGGTCCCCTTCATACTTTCCTGTACATTTTCTTCTGCTTATTGTGACCATCTGCCTAAGGTGACCACTTTTGGTCGGTCCCTTCGGTGGTCACTTTATGCAGGTTTTACTGTATATACATAGTTTCTTTTACATTTACGAAAAAAAAATTAGGGCAATAAATTGTGTAAATTTGGAATTGTAGGGTTGAAGGGTTGATGAAGGGTAGGGCTGTTGTTTCATGTTTTATGTCTTGATAGAGGCATGCATTTAAATTAACTACGCACTTCAAATCTTCATAAAATCAATAATACTCCCTTCAACGACCTATCACACTTTACCCATCCTATCTCACTTGATTTCCCTGTCTCTTTATCACTTATTTATCATATCACGTCAACGTGTTATCCATTTATCAATACTACAACCCCTAACTACCCTACTCCAGCATTTCTCTGCTTGGAGTAATACAAATTACACTCTCCTGTTTTAAGCAACACTGACTTATAAAATCCCATATATCTAAAAAAAAAAAAAAGTATTTTAGTTTATAAATTTTTATCCCTTAGATTAATTAATATTAGTCTAATAAAAGGTTGTTTAAAAAAAAAAAAAAAAAAAAAAAAAAAAAAAAAAAAAAATGGAGGTGCTTTGTCCCAGCGACATAGACCTCAATATGTGTCCTTTCAGCAAACTCAGACTTTGGGAAATGTTTTTACTCTATTACAGTGGCGTAAATAAGGAATCCACCCCCCGCAACTTTGGAAAATGCGTCCCCTATAACTTACTAAACTCACCCCTGCCCCACCCTTTCTTTCTTGCCCTCATATTTTGGTCAATCGAGGACAGATAAAATAATAAAATAAACTCATATAAGTCATGACATAATAATAGATAATAGAACATAGAATCCCAAATGTTTCCCGTAGAGTAAGTGCCTTTTTATTCCATAGACCCTCTGCCTGCCTAATATAATATTTCCCACAACATCGTGTGTTTCATACGCGTTTTGAATATCGAGGAAAAATTACAAAGTACGAGGAAAGAATTATATAATTACACCAGAAAAATTCACTCATCTACTAATATGCCGGCCAAGAATTTAAACTAATTTAAAATATCTGAATCAGAGAGATACATTTTTCTCCGTGTAAAAAGACGAATCGGTTCTAGTTATTCATTGCCAAAATATAATAATTAGCCCAAGCTTAAACATAAGAAGAATGTCACATTTCGAGTAATCAGGCCAACATATTATATACTTACGTCTACATAAACTTTTAAATATGCAAATTTAACAAAGAAAAATCTTACTAAGATTTTATAATTGTATCGTATATTAATGTTTTGCGTGTCACTAACTCACGTTTATTTTAAGGAATCATTTGTAAGCTATAAGAAAATAGGAAGGATACCATTTAATTTTAAAACAAGGTAGGCGTAATGGGCTCACGCCGTTTTACGTAATCGTGATTAAGAAGTGTCTCGGACGGATTTTGGCTAGTTTCTCGCTAACTAACAATTCTTTTAACAGATTTCCTCCCTTCCCAATGAGTTTGCCAGAATACATGCCAATTAATATATTTTTCCTACTAACGGCCAACTCAAGCGTCAAGCATATCCACAAAGTGCAAACCAGTAATAATTTCGCTGCTCTTATCTGTCAGTGCTTTTCAACTGAACTTAAGATTGATTATTTCTCAAACTTATTCTAATTTATTCTCGGTTGACGTCTGTGTGAAAAGAACGACAGACACACATATACGTGCCTAATCTAATTCAAACACTCATACGTTTGGAAGTTGGGATAGGATGTAAGCGTTCCTCAAAATAACACTATTCTACTATCATCCTCAGATAAATTAGAAAAGAGTAAAATTAGTTTCTTTGATTTCATCACTGAAAGTGGTCGTCCTACCTTTAAACGATTGATTAAGGAGACTCTTTTCAAGGTAATAATTCCGACCTTGCACGCTTCATTCTAATTAAGACTAACCATTTATTACGCCCTTTGGCACATTTACTGATATTGCAAAGATATTTAGAAAGAACTCACGCTTTATTTGATAAATTATTTCTTTGAAGAGGCCCCGTCGAACGAAACGACTCTATTCGGTATTCTTTAGCTTGAAAACCTTGTTTCTTAACAAATTTAAACTATTAACTACAGATAATACCTGATAAGATTAATCGGGCGAAATTACACGAAGGGGCTTCAACTGCCAGATACAAAACTATTGCCATCAAATAAGTCAATACAACGCTAGAGACGAATACATCAATCTATAACAGAGTAAAATTACAATTTAGCAATACCCAATATTAAAACAATTCGAGTAATTGTGGTTAGATAAAAGATTAGGACACATTTTTAAAAAGAAGGAATAGAATGTTTGAAATTAAAGTTAGATTATTACTGAGGAAAAATAGATAATGTTGTGTCTCACAACAATGTAGCTTTATTTTAGGCAAAAATGACTGTGAACTTTCAGTTGTGCCTAGCAGACTACCATGCGCGGATTCCTAGTTCCATCGCTCCGACACTGATCGAACAACTTTGGGCGATGATTAAACCACATCCCCAGCTGATTCCAGCCCTGATTGAACAGTTTCCGACGCTGATTAAACCACATCCACCGCTGATTAAACAATTTTCGGCACTAATTGAACAGCTTTTGGTTAAAAGCCAGCTTCGCCTTAATCGAAGCTATGTATTTCACTGTCTGATTTGCCTAGCAACTACCATGAGCTGATTCCTTGTTCTTGATTTCTCCGGCGGTAATTCAACCACTTATAGCGCTGATTGAAAAGCTTCCGGCTCTGATTAAACCACATCCAGCGCTGATTGAAAAGCTTCCGGTGCTGATTAAACCACATCCAGCGCTGATTGAAAAGCTTCCGGGTCTGATTAAACCACATCCAGCGCTGATTGAAAAGCTTCCGGTGCTGATTAAACCACATCCAGCGCTGATTGAAAAGCTTTCGGCTCTGATACTCTGATTAAACCACATCCAGCGCTGATTGAAAAGCTTCCGGTGCTGATTAAACCACATCAAGCGCTAATTGATAAGCCTGCTTAACCATAATCGTAGTTATTTTGGGGAGACTAAATTTTTTTACTTTAACCTCTTTTAAACTACATACACTTACTTCAGTTTCCTTACATATAAAATATAAATGATTGTTTGACTGCGATTTTGTGGTACCACTTCATAATTTTGACGTGATGGGTTAATAGAAAATAAAATAACAACATTTTTTACCACAAAAAAACGCGTTTAGACATTTTATGCCATCTTCAGTGTTAAGTGTTAACTTAACACTTAGAGCCACTAGAGATTTGCTCCAGTAGAGTCTCTTACTATGTTAACAATTAACACTGAAGATGACATGAAATAACACAACGCGTTAAGACATTTTATGCCATCTTCAGTGTTAAGTGTTAACTTAGTAAGTGAGAACACTAGAGAATGACTCTAGCAGAGTCTTAACTCTTACTATGTTAACACTTAACATTGAAGATGACATGAAATTACGAAACACGTTTGTTTATTTTAATATAAAATTGTGGTGATGATATTTTTGTGTTTCTTTACATGCCTAACACAGTATGGTTCCAAGTGTGAAATATTTCACACTTTTAGGGAAATTAAACCAATCAGTTACTTAAAAAGCTATATTTGTTATAATTAAACGCAGAAGGCGGAATTTATGATTTATATGTGATATGCGGAAAGCCTGGTTCTAAAAATACAAAAGTAATAAATTTCTTAATATTTTTTTGCTAAAACTACCTCTTGAAGATGGGAGTAATAAGTTGGCGATTTTCTTCCGTAAATTCTGACGAAGAAAATTGTTGACTGAATTAAATAAGCTGCGTACGACAACTTGGCAAGAGGCTCAAAGACTCTCCATGACAAAAATCCGTTAATATAACCTATTAAAAGAAAGAAAATCATTATTATTAATAAGTTTTCATTTTAATATTGAAATAGTTTGAGACACATCTCCAATAATTCAGTGTAAACCTAATATAGCTTAAAATCAAGGAGCCCCTATACTATCAAGCCGCTTGATCAAAACAGCATGGGGTCAAGCATGATTGATAGTCTAGGAACCCGGAACCCGTTTGATGGTTGAGTCAAGACTTGACGGAGATTGATGGAAAGTTTGAATGAGTCAAGCGGCTTGACGCTTGAAACGCTTTATAGTCTAGAGCGATTTTGATCAAGCATTCCGTCAATCTCCTGATCGACACCCCAAATCCTATTTCGAAACCATGGTTGTGTAGATACCATGGTTTAGAAATAGGATTTGGATACTGATTCACTGCAGTCCAGGAGAAGCAGTTCACAAGTCGAAAACTCCGCTACAAATGAGTGTTGATAAATAGATTGATGGGATGCTTGATGCGCCCCAAGGCGGCTTGAAGCTCGTGTCAATCAGCTTGACGCGATGTTTTGATCAATCGGCTTGATAGTGCAGGTACTGCTTTAGTAAGTTATCCTGTTATGAATGTCAATGGGTGATGGAGCGTAATGGACTCCAGCCCTGTGTTATCCATTACATATATTATTTTATAACATACATATTATATATAAACATATTATACGTTATGTACATATTATATATTCTTGCATCAGCCCATTAGAAAGCCAAATACATCCACGGATTATTATTATTTTAAGTAGATTAATAAGTATATACTTGAAAGTAGATTAATAACAAAGATTCTGAAAATCACCATTGTCCATTAAAGTAAATCATCATAGAATTAGTAAATAGCGTTGTTCAGATTAATTAATAAGGATTTCGCTAATGGAGTTATCATGATATTATAGTTCTACCACTAGTTACCGCCCTGGTAAAGGGTACTTTGAGACGCAGTCCCCACCAGAAGATACATATAGATATATTAAGATATTGTTCTGAATACACTTAGCACTAAAATACATTTAGTAAAAGTAGTTATGTAGGTATTAATAATTGCGTTTGTTCATAAAACCCAGTTGAGAACTTTGGGTGATCAAGATGTGGGTGAAATTCTGATAGCAGCATTCGAGCTTCACAACTGTCAAATAGATATTACATAAAAGATAAATAATAAATGAATAACCTGCGGTTCCCGTAGCACAAGAAAATATCAGCCAGCCTACGCCTAAACCCCAAAGGTTCCTCTTCAAAGAATTATAGACGGCGTTAACATATAAATTTCTTTCCTCCATCTCATAAAACGGAACTGTCAAATTTAAACATGCGACAGCTACTCCTCCCGATAACAGCCAACAAGCCCATTGATAATACTGAAATAAAAGTCATGAAGTCCATAGAAAAGAGAAAATCAAAAGGTTCGCTTATTAAAAATTATTACTTGCGACAACCTGTAACCTGTGGTAATTTGAGGGATCATTACTAACACATAGCCAAATCAATAAATTCCTGATTTTATTGAGGTATTTGAAAGTAAATTATTATTTTTATACATAACGTAGTTTGATTAGGTGACTAGCTAGGAATTTGTTGGTAATTTGTTATTTGGTTATAAAATAGGCATTTACGTACCAAGAGAATAATAAGTAAGTCATTGTACCCTAAGCGATGAAGTTGGTTCCTGAGGTGAAGCCAAGGGAACCATGATGTGATTGGTACAACCATCCATGAAATAAACGAAGTCCTATCAAAATCTCTTTAATATCTTTTTTGTCCCAGGGAATTCTACCTCAATATTCACTCTATCCCTACGTACACTGGTGTTACATACTCATAAAACGCAAAGCATAATACATCTTAAATTATCTTCCTAAAACTGCTCTAAAGTGAAGTAGATCATCAGATATTAATCATCGTCAAGATTCGTGTTTCAAGATTCATTCCTTTATGTGTTCACACACTTCGTGAACATACATTATAGATTCGAAAATCTGAGATTAATGTGTTTATTAACATTCATTTAACCCCGTTAATTTAGTTGTATCTTTTATCTAGTAGATATATAAAGCTCGCTCTGGATTATTTTAAATCCTAATTTGAAACTTAATGTATCTTGTTATAAAGTAACTAAAACGGACTTTATTTTGTAGTGTTTAATTCTGGAAACATTAAGTAAAGAAATATGATAAACACCTTATTGGAGATAAGCTGCTTCAAGGAATTTGTTTTAATTATCATTCCAACAGCGAATCCTATAAGCCAAGGTCCGAACCTGGAATCCGTTGAAGTGTAAAACATATACATATAGCTATTGTAATCGTCTTGGCTGAAATTATAAAAATATTCTAATTAGCTTTAGGATTGTGGTTTATCCGAATCCAAATATTCAAACTTAAGAATATTACGATATAATTTATTAGCTTTACGTCAAATTTAGGTTAATATACCCCGCATTTTAGTTTAGTAGATTACTTTTCAGTAATTATTATCACATCATTTTGTTAATAATTGGTGAGAGCGAAGTCAGCAGAGAAACTATAAAGGTCTATTAATGAATATGTAGAATGGACAGAAAGGTGGAGGTGGAGGGTAATGAATCCAAATTGATAATATGTTAACCTGTGAACTGATAATTGATAATATAATATGTTATAAATCAAAAGATTGAAACGGTGAGAATAAACATAAATGAGCAGCCGGTACCATATTCAAATACTACAAAGTATCAAGGTATGACTCTGGATGCGAAGCTCTAATCGAAGGCTTAGCTTGTCAAAAAGAAAAAGAGGAGCTCAACATTTAGTTAAGAAAAATGTATTGGTTAATTGGTAGAAACTCAGAGATCAAATGAAAACAAGGTATTAGTATACAAGCAGGTGCTCAGGCCAGTGTGGACGTACGGTATACAGGCTGTACAGAATTCTGAAAATAAAATTCTTACAAATATTTCAAAACAAAATTTTAAGGTATATAGCTAATGCTCCTTGGTACATTGGGAATTATTACCTCTATAAAGATTTAAAGGTGGAGCTGGTAAGTGAAACGGTAACCATGTATGCGGACAGTCACGACAAACGAGTCCAATGCCATGAATACCCGGCAATCCCGATTGCCGGGGTCATCATGGTAGAGGAAACTCTAAATATGATAAGAAGACTCAAAAGGTTCAAGCCGAATGACCTGGTATCTCAGTAAAGGTGTAAGATGATAATTACGTTGATGAGAGAAAAAGTTAATCAAATAATTGGGACTAGCCACTGTGCTTTACCCCACCAGTTAACACAATCATAAAAATAAAGTTTCTAGATGTTTAATGCTCAGTTGATAATGGGAATGGGACGTGTTTTTAGCGGGTTCGACCCCCCACACTACCAGGATATACGAACTGGTAGTGTTGGGGTCGATCCCACTAAAAAAACCTCCCATTAGTTGTAACTGAGCATTACGAAAAGCTCATCTAGAAACTTTATTTTCATGATTGTGTTCACTAGTGGTGAGGTAAAGCCAAGTGGCTAGTCCCAATTATTTTATTAATTTTTTCTCACATCGATCTAATTGTCATTTCACATCTTTACTGCGATACCAAGTCATGCGGTTACAAGACATTATAGATTTAGACATTAAACAATAGATAGACATAAAACACTTCCCATTAGTTATAACTAAGCATTACTCATCTATAAACTTTATCTTGAGGCCTGAAGGGGGTTTTCACTTACCCTCAAAACTTTTTTTGTTAAACGTTATCAGTTATCATATGTATTTATTCATGAAAAATATCTTAAAGACATTATAGGGAGTATCAAAAAATCTTGAAGGCAGAACTTGAGCTTCTTTAATACTTGTTACTCGAAGAGGCACACAAACCAAATTCAGAGATTTTTAGGGTTTCTTTGGTAAAACCAAAAAAAAGGAACCCTTTTTTTCTGTCCGCTGTTACTTTACTTTTGAATCAAAAGAGATAAAAACACGAAACTTTGTAGCATTTAAGATCGTTTTGACGCGCACACAGGAAAAATATAGCGAACTCGAATAGCGTACATAGCGTATAAAAATATAGCGAAATTATCAGCTATTCAAATCCAACTACTGCAAATATAAAAAATTTGCGGTCTGCTGGGCCATAAAAGAAATAAGAATTGTAATGTTATCTGATTAAACTGGAAATACAAAATGGAGGATTATTCATGTCATGGGAAAACATTTGTTTTCAAATTTTGTGTGTGGTATCATATGAGAGGTGTTACAGAGAAGATTACAAAAATATATAACTCTTGACTAAACTGTTTAATTTCACGCCATTTTGGGTGTTGTCATTGTTGTTTTTCAAATATTTTACTTTAAAAAATCAAAATAATATCATCGGTGATTGGTTTGATTGTTTCCCAAGGAAGTTGCAACTTCCAAGGAAAGCAGTTCTATCTCAAAGAGGAATTATAAAATTATGTTGCGATCTACAAATAAAACACGAAATATAAAAATATGTATCGAGAAATTTTATGTGTGGTAAGACGTACATAAGTAGATTGTATTGAGCAAGCATAAGCTTTAGGTTTTCTTTTGTTCGAAATTTTAATAGTTCCTTTAACACGATTCATTCAATCGCATTACATTCTACTTTTAGTACCAAATAATGTCTGGCTAAACACTCATTAAATTAATACTTATAAAAGATATAGCTTACCTGACAACAAAAAATTCATCAGCAGGAAGAGAATAAATATAAGTTTTAATTGAAGGAACAATTATGGCCACCATTATCAATGACGAAAAAACGTAGTAGATGACCCTTCTATTCTTGCAGGACCTCGCCAAAAATAGCAAAGCTGGAGACAAAAGGTATAATTGCCAATCTACTGCTAGGTACCACGACGGAGCTATGCACTAAAAGAATACGATAAATAATAAATTTATCTGAATATTGTAACCGACCTTTATTCAGTTAAATTATTAAAATAAAAGTTTTGTTCCTTTTAACAATCTCCATCCAACCGTAAAATGGAATAACAATACTAAACAAGAATGAAATAAATGACACGAAAAGAGTGAAGGTGTTGTTTGGAATGAAAGTCCGTGTTGTTAACTTTTTGGAACGAAGTTCCTTATAGCACGTTCTGGAGCCCGGGAGTGAATCCGAAAAGAACGACCAAAATCACCGTCACGCAGAATCCGTCACGAAATCTACCGATGACGATAACTTGAGTAAAAGATCAACGAGTTAGTTGAAATTTGGTACACATGTTCATTTTACCAATACCCAGGCTGAGTTCGTCGGAAAACGTTATCCGCCCAAGCGTCCACGCAAACGCTCGCGTAAACGTAAGCTTCAAAAAGACGGGAACAAATGTTATTATGGACCCTGTTACTTGACTTGTTTTGTTTATTTTTGTTATATTGTGTCAAAAATGTCACTTGGTTTTGTAAATATCGAAAATATGTAGTAGTTAGCAATGTATACTTACTTATTACAATGTAATTTTATAATTTATATTTAATGAAAAATGTAAGGAACTTTGTTCCTACCGGATGTCCAGCGACACCACACGTATTTATTTATTTATTTTTTTTTTTTTAATTTCAAAGCTTTCTCCCAGGGAACCTGAGTTTCATCAGTGATTCGAACAATGATAGATAGATTTAAAATTATTTGAATACTATAATTTAGAGAGTTTGGAATGAGTTTAACCAAATAATGTTTGTAAAAATTTTGATTTGTTTTTAGCTTTTTTAAATTTTTATTCTTTACTTACCTAATATGGACTTTCATTCCAAACAATGTCTTCACTCGTATCTACTCTACAAGTCAACCAAAGAAAACCTCTTCAATTAGAAATAAATTACTTTTGCGGTTATGAAAATCCATAAAAAGTCTTTCTAAATTTACTATAAGAAAACTTAATATGTACTAAATTCCATCGTAAAGTTCGCCAAAGTATTAATTTAAATAAATTTTTGAACGTTTTTACCATATTTGTTATACATATTCTGATATTCTTATATCAATCAAAAATACTTTTATTTTTAATAAAACATGAATACTTCACATGAAAGAAAAAAGTATACAAGCATAGCTTAAAGCTGTCTACCGGAAACTGTTGTATTTAAGTTACATTAAGAAAACGTGTAGGCTCAAACCTAGAATTTTCAAAAAATATAAATATAATAAAAAAATAAAAAAAAATGTTGAAAATAAAACCCTTTCTAATTAACTAACTGATAAATGACTAAATAGATGATTAATTTAGCCCACATAAATAACAAGTACACTTCTATTTTTTTAAATCAAAAAAATTAAATTCATTCTATTTTAGATATCAAATACTAGGCATCGCGTGGCTCTATCATTCTACTATAAGCGAGCGTATAGTAATAAATATGTGTGTTTTAGCGATCTTTATTAATTTGTCGCTGTTGGTTTTACTACAAAATGTTATAAAAAAGAAATGTTCGTCTCATCGAATAGATAAAGTTAGAATTTTTTCCTGTCCTAAAATTCTAATTTTAATTTTGATGCGCACGTTTACGCGAGCGTTGCGCGCGAACGCTTGGACAGACAACGTTGTCCAACTAACTCGTCCTGAGCATTGGTAAAATGAATATGTGTACCGAATTTCATCNAAATTCTAAAATTACTTTAGATTGTTTAAATACATGGCATCATCCATCTAAAATTACTTTAGATTGTTTAAATACATGGCATCATCCATCTAAAATTACTGTAGATTGTTTAAATACATGGCATCATCCATCTAAAATTACTTTAGATTGTTTAAATACATGGCATCATCCATCAAACAAAACAATACTTGACTAAATTGTAAATATAACAAACAAAAATTAATCATACAAATGATTGGCTGAACCACATGTTTTTTGGCGAATGGAAAGAGCTCGACTAACAAATTTAAGGACTAGTTTACTTTGATTTATGTCCGTAAGCTGTTCGACTATTGTGTAACCAGGGATAGTTGGCTGGCCAAAGATTTGTTGCCTGAACTCAGAATAAGCTTGACACTCTGTAAGCAGATGAAATATATTTTCATCGAGGCAGAGATTGCACGTGGAACATTTCTCTTTATCCGGATCCCTTTCTAACCACGGAACCTTATTTAGATAAATAATTTCACACCTCAGCCTAAACAGAAGCCGTAGATCGGAAAAATTATATTGGTTTTCGGCGTCTGGACCAAAAAAAAAATTAAAAAAAAATACTATACATATTCTTATAGTAATAAGCAAAATCAAGTAAATTAAAAATATGTACTAGGCCAATATTACCAACTAGAACTAATGTATATATAGGTATAGTATGTCATGTCATAATACATCAACAATAGTGAGTGTTTTTGTTTATACTTACTACCGTCTCTACAAATTGGTCAATGCCAAAAAAACCCCATATCTTATGCGAACAATGGAAAATTTCTCAATGATAAGCTTTATCAGACCCACCGTTTTAAACGAAGGAGGATAGTAATTATTTATGTAGAGAAGATTAGTCCACCAATATCTATCACAGGCGTCTCCCCGGTCAAACTGGATAGTTTGTGATAATAATTCATCCATAACAAACATGTGAGCTATTATCACTGCAAGAAGTGTTGGCGTCAATCTACAATAAATAGATTAATTCCATATGAAACATATTTTAGCAACAATGTTCGTGGCTAGTTTTATCGTCATTTGATAAAATATGTACATAGAAAACGTTCTTCTTTACCTTATATACCGATGTAGATAATATAATCCAATATTTCTGAATTTATTTGGTTTATCAAGCGAAGTATAACTAATAAGGAATCCGCTTATAACCAAAAATGTGTCAACCGAAAGTGAGAGACCCATATAATAGCTTCTTTTCCACGATTCAAGCACCTATAAGTAATCAATATGAATTAAAAAGAAAAAGGCTCATATGACCAGTTAAATAAATATTAAATTAAAAAATCGGTCCGAGACAAATCAGACTAACTTTCTCTTATAATTGGTCCCACATTCCAGAAATCATGAAAATATTGTTATCTATACAATATTTTAATCTAAAATTCATACCTTATATGTTCTGCAGGGCTCAAAAAGTGAAAAAAAAAAAATAATAATAATAATGTATGTTTTTAAGAATGGTTCTGGATTCTTTGACTAAAAAAAAAGAATTTTGTGTCTTTTGAATTATTTTCCTAAATCCATTAGTTTAGCCGTAAAATAGACTTAAAGTTTCAATTTTAGCGCTTTCAGGGCTCTCCAGCAAAAAGCAAGCTAATTCTCGGAGCGAAAAATTTTCAAGAATAAAAAATTCTTACTTTTAGCCATAGAATCCAAATCCAGTCTTAAAAATTTGGCATCCTATTCACTTTTTGGAATTATGTAAATTGCACACCCTTTTGCTGAACACAAATGTTCAGCATATGCTCTGGAAACGCATTTATAGCCATTATCGAACCCTGAAAACCGCATATCTATCATGGTTCCGGAGATATTTCGCTGTATTTATTGCATCAAGCTTGCTTCAGTGATAAAGCTAAGCGATGCCTAGTTAATATGTTATTTATAATGTGTAACATAGGTGGTTGTTATGCAAAATTTGGCGCTCTTAAATATCGTCCCAGGACGTGGCGTACCCATGGCTAGGTCTGGGGGGAGCACATTCTAAGTCAGTTAAGATTTGGGAGGGGGGGAGGGGGGGGAATTCGTTTTGTGGTAACAAAAATGGGTACAACTTATACAAAAGCAGTTGCCTCCCTCCCCGTACCCCTGTCCCTGTGTACCAAAATTTAAATTTCGAAAATTCATGCAGACAGCGATTTTTCCCTTGCTTTGAAGGGCAAGTGTGCACATTTTCATCGAGATCGGAGTAGTATAAATAACATACATACATACGCATATGTTGACTTTTTGATTTATTTTTCCATTTTATCTCCTTAAAATGTACATAATAACAATTACTGTACTCGTAAAGAGGTTTTCAACGGTGTGCATCATGAAGGGTTTTCATATAACTTTGCCATTGCATCGTCTGCAGTTAATAAAGGGGGAAGGGAGGGAAGGGTATTTATGGTGGGGGGCCCGGGGGTCCTCCCCCGGAAAATTTTGAAAATATGACCTCTCAAAACAGCGGTTTTATGCATTTATGAGGTGAAATTAAATATGAGGTGAATGTAAAAAATATGTATTAAAAAAAAAAGATGGCGGTCTTTTTTTTTCTTTTTTTTTACTCTAAGTATTGGGTCTGGGCCGTCTGGGGGGGGGCACGTGCCCCCTGTGCCCCTCCCTGGATACGCCACTGTCCCAGGAAGTTATAATATGATAGGAGGTAGATTGGTTTTTCACTTGTATTCATTGTAGTACTTTATTTCGCCGATAGAAGTTTCTAATTTTTATATAAAATGATATCAGAGCTCCTAGAGGACCAAATGGTAATCAAAATGGATTAATGTTTCATAATTTAACTCCTTAAGGCTCTACCGCTCTTTGAGGTTAGAAAAATCATTAAAATGAAAATGTTATTGGTTCTAAGCAAGATATAAAAAATCTAATCACAGGCTTCTGAGGCTTCATTCCTAATTTTAATTCGGCACAATTTGAGCCCTATTTCAACTTCCTATGATAAATAGTGCAGGCGCCATTTCAATACAACAATAAAACTCGTATTAAAATGGCATAGCGCCTGTACTATTTATCATATGACGTTGAAATAGGGCTCAAATTGTGCAGAATTTAAAATAGGAATGAAGCCTGTGATTAGATTTTTGATATTTTGCTTAGAACCAGAGTAATTTTAATTTTATTGTTTTTCCTAACCTCAAAGGGCGGTAGAGCCTAAGATCCATCTACTATATTAATTAGACAAATGTATATTGATTTTCTCCTCTTCATGGAAAAACATTGATCCAGTATTAAACAAACACAACATTTCAAACTCATAAAAATAACTATTAATCAAGCTTAGTGATTTACTTGAACTCACTTCAGTTGGATCAAATTTATTGATCAAGGCATTAGAGATTGATAAATTGTAGATCAGTACATGATAAAATATGACCATGAGCTGAGATAAGAATTTGATTCCATACAAGGCTGATAATGTTCCGCAGGATGATGGATTTAAAGAGGTGTATAGTTGGGAAAAATTCCGTCCAACCGAAAATGTGTTCCACAAAGTCAGCTTCGCTGTAAATAAAACCTTTTAACGCTATTGAGCTCGCATTCATTCACATGGCATTTAAGTTAATTTTATATTGAATTCCAATAAATAATGCAATATCCAGTGATTTTATAAATTTAAAAACGTAATGTCCCATCTATATTTTATTTTAAAATTATATTCATCAAAATAATATGTGTACACTTTACACTTTTTATGCAATGTTTAGCAATTTTCCATGCTATTCATTATATTGTTATTAAATAAGTAGCAATATAGTTTACTCTAAAATGATGTTTTTAAACTGTCTAAAAAGTTTGCTGCTATCCGTTTCCACTTTATTAAAATTAAATACTTTTTTAGTAATATAATCATATCAATAAAAATACACCTTTTTGGTCTGATCCAGATTTCCATACATCGTATGTCGAGCTGGCAATCAACAATAAAATTAACATAGAAGCAATAACTCTGCAAAAAAAGAGAGGTTAAGTTATTAATAAAACCATTGTTTTCGACTAAAAACGGGAAAACTTAAAAATATAAATTTTCATAACTCAGATTATAATTCAGTTGCGACTGCACATTTTCGCTGCTTACAGCAAGCATGTATGGATGTGTTTGGGTTCGTTTAATCATCATAAGGTCGAATTGACGTTATAATTCAGGCTGCTCCTCAGAGGAGCCTGAATGATGTCGTACCCTGAAGCTAGGTATAATTAACTTTATCTACGATTGATACGTAATATAAACATTGTATCTCTGTTTAGATTCGTAGAAAGTGATTCTTTACACACCTGTATTAATTGCGCATGCGTGTCTCATAGTTTTGAACAAATTCCTCTTTTCTTCCACTCTAGTGACGAAAAGAAGAAGAATCCATAGGAAGAATACTTCAACTTTACACACGATTAGCGAGTTTGTTTACATTTAACATAACTAATTTGATGTTTATTTAATAAAAGTAACTGTTTGTATCGAGTTTTTTTGTGAAAATCAATGAGTGATTTAAGTGATTATGAAGAATATGAGGAGAATAATACGCCTTCCGAAATAATTAATTCGGCACAAAATACAACTAACGAATTGATGTCATCTTTATCAAAAGAGAAATACGAGCTTACATACAGGAAGTTTATTATTTTTTTCTGCATTTATTATTAAAATCTAACAATCGTAGATAAAGTACGGTACGCAACTCGTGCGAAAACGGCATTTTGCATTGCTCGTGTGGTTTTACTACCCTCGCTGTCGCTCGGGTGCAAACTCCACACTTGCATGCAAAATGCTACTTTCCACACTCGACGCGTAATGTACTATTATTGCCCACCTCTTGTAAACATTCCTATCCTGACCAGACGGTAAAGTTCTATTTTACAGCCCTGGGGCCTGTAAAAATGCATAATTTATTTTTACAGGCTGCTAGTTCGAGAAGCGACCGCTTCCTGGCCGCGGCGTGCAGGAAGCGCTAGTAGTTCTCAGCGTCAGCTGTTCAATTAGTAACAATCAATACTTTTATAACTGCGGTTTGTTATGGTACTGATGTAACATTAATATGCATTTATTGTTTTGAAGATTACGACAAAATAGTTTGCATGTTTAGTAATTAGTTCACATGTGATAAAATGGAGGGTGATAAAATTGTGTACGCACCACGAGCAGTAAAGGACATTCTATTCAAACTTCGCCCTCGGCCTGTTAAAACGCCCTTACTGCTCTAGATACGTAAATAGCTATTACACCTGGGGGTTCAAGTCCAACTATTTCCCCATTATGAAGTTTGCAAATAATTAAAACGTTATATTACTATTTAGTTTCCCTTTCTCCCTAAACAGAAAAATAGTTTCAGAGTATCATACAGTTACAAAGAGGTATTTTTAATAATAAGGATAAACTTACATTGTTATAACTGACAACATATTTGACGCCTCTTTCTTTCGATGGCACTTAAAAGTGATCGTTATATTATGAGATGAACACCACGGTTTTAAAGCCGTTTCTAAATCATTTTCAGAACAGGTGGACACTAAACACATGTTGAAGACAATAGGAGCGTTGTGGTATATTATTGACGAGGTCTGAAGTCGTCCAGCCAGAATTACTTTGGCCTGAAAAAAAGCTGGGCTTAGATGATCAGACCTAATAGAATAGCACTGATCCCCGTCTCCCAAGTAGGCAAGGTTACCTTGGAACATACCAGATTGGTAACTACTTGATGAGTCCAGCACTGAAAAGTTTTAGAGTTACAAAATTTATTAATTTAAAAAAAAAAAAAAATCTTTTCAATGAAACAAGAACAAGAAACTTTAAAGGGAAAGTTTGCATACCAAGGATTAAGAATACTTCAACAATAACCTTAGCACCAATTTGCTTGCTTAGGGCGCCAAAAAATCCGGAACTCTCGAAAATCGCGGACATTCTTGCATGTCGAATGCCGGAAACTTTCACGGATATAGAATTTATTTAATATCTCCGATATGAATGCCTCAAATTATTTAATAATTCAAGAAAGAATACACATTATTATGTATATTAAATCATATATGTAAATGAATATGGTGGCCGTACATTACTTAGCGAGCACCTAAGACCTAATGGCCAAAAAGAACCTATAGCTACTAACTTTAACAGTCATAGGTCCAGGGGATCCAAAGATTTCGTAATAGTGGTTTCTGTGGTCTTTGCAGTTTCATAGACTTGATAAAGGTTATAAATATTCCGCCTAAAACACTGTATCAAACCCCACCAATAATCTGAAAGATCAAGTGCCCTAAATTAAGTATAAAATTCGACAGTTTTAATTTAGCATAGCGTCAATATTGTCCATTACTGTTTATTTATAACAGAATTGATGTTAAAATCAAATAATTAACTTTCAACCTATATTAGTAGGGTTTAGCAGTCTTCTAGCAGGAGATCTTAAAAAAAAATATTGGTGTGTCATAGAGGCGTAATACACTTTAAGGCCTTATTCATACGGATACGATCATATCTTCACGTGACTAGGATACTTGGCGATGAAGAGACTTACCATGTGTAAAAAGGTGGCGATACTCAGTCAGGTATACTCCAGTGGCGGCGACATATAGACACCGCAACTCGGAAACCAGGCCAATCTACATGATGGTCTCCTAGTCTCCCAGTCTTCTCAGTTACCTACCAGACGTTGCGTGTTTCGTGTAGTACTGAGTATATTAACATTAACTCTACCTCCCCTATTGCCTGTGAAAACTGACTTAACTTTCTAATCAAACCTTAGACAACGTGGTTGTACGGGCAACTCAAGTCGTAAGAGGATAACGGGCTACTTGAATCGCTCAGTCACCCAGATTTGCGATTTACGTATTCCCGGGTGAATGGGACCTAATAGGAACAAAAGTTCAAATCCCACTAATAATCTGGGCTAATTTCTGAAGAGACGATACATTTCCACACGGATGATTAAATATACGTGAAGTAGGTGATCCGTTCGGTAAGGGATGATGAGATTATAAAAAGTATGAACCTACAAATGTAGTATAAATCACGGTTTACTTACTCATAAGAGACCATAATTCCGAAGAATTGACGCTGAATTCTCTAAAAGTCAGCAAGTCCTTCTTACATTTCTCTGAAATATTAGGTTTCAAGTCCAGACCTTCGAAGATCTTATTTAATATGAAGTTATTATTGTACGTTCCTTGAGTTTGGGTCAGAGCTTTATAGAATTTAAGAAATGCATTTCTGTCGTAGTATTTGTCCAATGTTATCCCATTTGTATTCATGATAAGTTGAAAGAATATCCAAAACACTGTAGATACAAATGCAGACATATCTAAAAATAAAGTACAAGAATAAAACACTCAAAATATGCTTTCCATCTTTGGTATAAATACGCGTCCTAAAATTACAAATGAGCCAATGCTTCTTAGGTAGTTCTAGGTTAACCGGTGATGACAGCGTTTCGACAGTTGATTGTATCGAAATTTGAAATATTATCATAGTATAAGAAAGTTAATAAAAATAAGTACTACGACATTAATTTGTTCATTAAATATGCATATTCAGGTAATTTTAAATAATAAATTCGTCTACTTCAAAATGGTTCGTTTTTCTATGTCAAAGATCAGTGTGTCAAAGAGGCCTACTAGCCCAGTCAAATTAGCCAAAATAGGAGAAAAAAATCCCGAAGTTTTGAAACTTGGCAGAGTTGTTGATTTGAGTGTCCTGTACAACATACTAAAAGTCCCCGAGGGTGGGGGGCGAGCGCGAGGTGGGGGGGCCCCCTGAAGGGCCATTTTTTCAGTTTTTCTTAATTATCATCGAAAATATTGAGTTTAGCGAAAAACTAGTTATGTACAAAATTAAACTAGAGTAAATTCTCTACCAAAAAGGTCCT